>OY735198.1:50585504-50843004 GCA_963457665.1 Thysanoteuthis rhombus
TCTAAAAAAAATTAAAAAGAAAATGTATTGTCACTTTTGAGACTCCCTGTAATTTTAATAAAAGCAATAATTTCATTCAGTTTCTTTCGAGACCTCATTAAGATAAGTATTGTTTAGACTGGGGCTATTTCAGAATTCAAAGGTAACTTCTTGAAGATTCGTTTGGACCAGGTTTGAGAGCTTGTGAATGGTATCAGCCATGGGCAAACCTGTATATCAAAAAATTGAGGAATGAAGCTTTTGCTCCATCTGTTGACAGTGATGATGCCCCACCCCCAATAAATAAATCTAAATTTTGGGCAAGTTGTTACTTTCTCTTTTGGTTGTGTTTGTGTTTCCCAAGTCAGTCTACATTGAGATCTTTTTATTTTTGTTTTTTTATGATTTTTTCACTATGCCGACTGCAGGCATGCCAATAACTATTTTACCCTACACAAAAATCTCGACACTATTGACATCACGACTGAATGTTCTATTTTCTTGGGGGGGGGGGAATGAACAGGGGAGGTGAGGTCCATAAAAAGATACAAAAACTGAATGGCTCAGGGTTTTTACAAATCATTTTATGCTTACTGAAAATGAGGAGGCTGACAAGCCCCCTCATATTAAGGGCCAACTTATCCCAACATGGGGCAAGTTGGTCCCTGTGTCAATAGGTCGGCTATGAGTCGAACTGTGAGTTATGCCACAATAGTTTTGCCACTTATTTATGTCACAAATGTAGGCAAGATAAACAATGAACAATGAATGGTTCCTCCAACTGTATCAAAATATTCTCCACACTGCTTAGAGCTCAAATAGGGGCTGACTAGACCTAATCTCCCCAATATTTGTAACTAATATCAAGAAGCAAGTCTTCTATTCTTTTAATTAAAAATTATCAGGAATGATGAGCCTCTAAAATTGAACGAAATGAAAGAGAGAAAAGAACAGAAAATGTTATTCGTAGATTAGACTGGCATTTAATCATAACAAATTAAAATAGTTTTACCTTGATTTGTAGCATATTCAGGTAAATTGGATGTGTAACAGGGATAAAATTCCACGGAACAAATTGTTTCTTGAGATCAATACAAATACCTTCCACTTTTTCTAAGAATTCACACAGTGATGAAAGGGTTTGGTTATTCTGAAGAAGAGAAGCAAAAAAGTTCAACAGGGGGAAAAAGTAACAAGGAAATATCTACATATATACAATTCAATGTGTATCCATAGTACTGCTGCTTATGATATTTAAACAAATAGAATTTTCGCTTATATGGCCAGGTAACAATACTTATGAACATTACTTTTCATATAAACGATACCTCATAAATATAAGAAAAAATACTGCTAATAAGTATCTGAACAAGCACAAACTCAGTTTCTTTTCATGATTATATCCTTTCCAAAAAGGATATCATTCTAGTTGAAAGCTACTTAACTGACTAGTTTGGCAACTCTTCCGAAAATAGCCATATTAGTCAGCCTTTTCAATCTCATTGATTGATGATGAACAAGATTTAAGTAGGAAAGCAAAAAAAAAATACTTGGTTTATTTCATTTAAAAATTTAATTCTATAAGAAAAACATTTTCCAGAAATTTAGCATTCAAAATCACAAAACATGATTTAATGCATGCCTTCTTAGAAACCATCAACATAGGTTTGTTGAGTTTTTGAGCAATTCCAGCTGGCTGGCAATTTATGTATGCATCATGTTTACAGGCTGCACCAATGGAGCTAGTGGGCTGAAAATTTCAACATTTACACCTTACTATGTCGAGAGAAAATTTTTGTTTTTTTTCCAAAAGACAAAAATATTTGTTGTTGCTGAGCTTATGGAGTTATGATTACTTAATGCATTTGGGGGTGGGGCAGAGAAAAGTTCTCAGTTTGAGAAATGAAAGCAGTTCTTGGCCTGACCCACTTCCAAAATCTGAGCATTATTTTCTCATTGTAGTAGGAAAGAGTGTTCTTTTATATTGTAAAGAGCCTATTTGCAGCATCTTTGCGCTTTTTGAAAATTGTTCCCCAGTCATTCTCTTCTTGGTAGGACTGTGAACATTTCAGCACTCCCTCATGTCAAATATTCAAAACTTAAGATTATTGACTGTTGTCACAGTGAACCTGAGTACTATTTATAATGATCGTTTATGTCCTCAAAGGAGAGGTTCTTGCTGTAATTATTTATCCATTACTGGTGATAATGTTTTTGACAATCAATAAAATTTCCCAACGTCACTATTTTTAATTAATCTACGAAGGAGTAGTATGTTCCTGTTATCAAAATGAATCTATATGGCAATTCTTAAGTAGTGAACTAAGTAACATTTGTGTTTTGGTTGATTTTGTATGAGAGCAAAAGCATGGCAGCTCAACTTTAAAAAATTCTAACTTCAGAAGGAAGCTCAAAAACAACCCTAAACTTTTGTCAGATCATCTCCAGATATATTTGATTCAAGTGAAATAATCCCCATTTTATTTCAAATATCCTCTAGTTTTACAATTTTCCCTTCAATTTACCAGCACGAAAGATCGCAATTTTAAATAAATATAAAATAAATTCTGTAAAAATATCACCAGAAGCGTCCATGTATGAATTAAATAAATCATTAAATTGATAAAGGGGGAGGAAGCACGAATCATATCAAAGGAAAAAAGTTTCTGAAATTTGGAATGGAAAATTCTTCCTTTAATAAATGGACAAAAAAAAAATCATTTTTATTCAAGGAGGGGGCTTTTTTTTTTCTAAGTTGTTGATTTCACATGGAAAATTTGTGTTAATTCCAAGTAAATATGAACCAGCTGAATGTTGAACAGTTGCGTAAATTTGTCAAAGACAGTATTCTGGAAATATTCTAGCAAACAAACAGTTTTTGCTCAGTGTATGAGACACTTCATAACACTAATACAGAGGGTAAAAAAACACCCCCACTAAAAAAAACTATTGGGGTAGGGGAGAAACGTTTTTCTAGACATAATAAGGAGTAAATATTTACATTTTCAGCTCTCTAGCTTCATTGATGTGACCTTTATGAGTGCTAGCCAGCTAGCCAATCAAACTCACTTGAAAACTAAGGAAACCTGTGCCAACAGTTATGGTTGACGGTCTCTTTAGCATAATTATGTTTGAATAAAGCAGATTACATAATTAATTGCTGCACTTAACTAAACTAAAATACATTTTGTAATAAAACTTGTCAGCAAATTCAAAATCCCAATTAATAGAAAAAGAAAAAGAAAACTTTTACCTTCCCATTGTTAGCAAGCAAGCTTTTAAAATCAAGGATGTTGAACTTTGAATTCAAGTCAATTTCCACTTGTAGAATGGGTTTGGCTATATCTGCAAAGTTTTCCTTGTCTTTGCTGATATCAACTCTTTCTTCAATGTGCTTACGAAGTGCAAGTATCTTCTGCCGATTTCTGCAGATAAATAACACAAATAAATATTGGTTCATGGTACATGTAATGTTATATAGAATGAATTTCACTTCTTTCTCTCTTGTAAGATACAGAGCAATCAAAATATTGTAAAAGCCAGCAGCATTGTCAACCTACTCACATTTATAAGCTAGGAAAATTTTTGTAGCATTTTTCAAACATTTTTTACCAGCCTTCAAAGGTCCATTGTTGGACATAGGTCTTCCCCAAGCAAGACATGGTGTGTGATGGGCCTTAACCACACTAGCCCATAACATGTTGGCAGGGGGAAGAGATACCTGCCTTTCCCGAAGGTGTTAGTGAAAAGTGAGCACAAAAGCAGACGTCTCAGCTGGAGTTTAATCCCATTCTATATACTGATAACTGCTTGGCGACCTCGCACTTCTATCTTCATAGCATTTACTAAATCATTAACAATTTAAAAGTTAAAGCAAGAACACATAATTACAAAAATGGACAAAAACATAATAATTATGATCAATATAATAGTCCTATTCTGACAACTAACAATCCATGTTTCCTGATTTCAATTGCATTTCTGTAGTTAAATCATTAGCAATGCATTCACACTTAACATATAACAGCCCTATTCCCTCAGTGATACTTTCAGTAATTCCTGACCACCGACATTCCTATCTTTCCTCATTTTCAATGCACAACATACAGATCAAGTGTGGAAACTTGCTCACATGAATTTTAGGTAAATCTTATACTAATGAAAATTTGCCTTCAGAGGCTTGGGCAATTTTTTTTCATGAAAATTGCTTTTACCCCCATCCCCCCACTAAAAAAAAAAACGGTTCTATGCATTAGATATTTCACTGGGACATTTAGAATACATTTACATACATATACAGTGGAAGAAGGAAGTTTATATGTCACTGTATTCTTATACACTTCCTTCTTCTACTGTCATCATCATTATCATTATCAGTCTTTTATCATCTGTTATTGAACATAGACCTATCCCAGGATTTGCCGCACCTCTCTCATCATGGGTGTCGCTGAGCCAAGTACTTTCTGAATTTGTCTCGTTCGTCTCTCCATCTTGTATTCTGCAAGCCTGAGTGGCACATGTGATCTCTGGGGATCCATGTTGTGAGTCATGATGTCCATTGGTTGTCTGCCATTCATGCAACATGACCAACCTATTGCCGTTTGAGTTTTCTTGTAGATTCCATGATGTCTCGGACTCCTGTTTTCTTCCTGATGTACTGTATTGTCTTTTGATCTCTCCATGTGAGGTTGAGCATGTTTCTCTCATGTGCACGTTGCATGCTTCTCAGTTTGCGGGTCTGTCTCCTGGTTAGGTTCCATATTTCAGCTCCGTAGGAGACTATCAGGAGGATGCATTGGTTGTATACTCTTCTTTTCAGGATCAATCTTGTTTTTGAAAGTTGAGCTTGCTTCATTAAAAGTTTGTCATCGTGAAGTGATTCTTTGCATGATTTCTTCTTCTTTTGAAGGGTTTTGAAGGAGATTTGTTGTCCTGAGTAGATGTAGAGGTGTACTTTCTCCAGTTTTGCACTATGATTTTGATAGTTGTATTCTCATTTCCAATATGGTGTAGGCCGACTTACTTGCTTTCTTCATTTAGTTCATCTAGAATTAGTTGGAGGTTGTGTAGGTTTTCTGCAATAAAGGCGTTGTTGTCTGCAAATCTGAGGTTGCTTAGATATTTGCTGTCTATTTTGAGTCCTCTATTTTCCCAGTTTAGGTTTCGGAAGATCATCTTGAGGCAGGTTGTGAAGACTTTGGCTGAAATGGTATCACCTTGTTTTACTCTTTTTTGGAGCTGAAAGGGTTCAGAATCTTTATGCTGCCTGATAAAGGATTTGCTGTGACTGTATATATGGTGCAGTACTGACATATACAGAGTCTTCACCTTGTAGAGTGATGGCCTTCATGACCAAGGGAATTTTCCACAGAGTCAAAAACCTTCTTGAAGT
Organism: Thysanoteuthis rhombus; assembly: GCA_963457665.1. Taxonomy (NCBI): domain Eukaryota; kingdom Metazoa; phylum Mollusca; class Cephalopoda; order Oegopsida; family Thysanoteuthidae; genus Thysanoteuthis; species Thysanoteuthis major. The sequence continues at coordinate 50,590,876 of OY735198.1, forward strand.
CTATCAATGGTGCAGCAAGTGGCATTTTGCACTCTGCTGCTTTTTCCTTCAGCTGATTTATTGAATGGAGATGGTCCATGGTGCTTTCGTGATCCGGTTGGTGATGATTTTTGAGAAAAGTTTGTAGATGCAGTTGAACAGGCTTATAGGTCTGTAGCTTTTTTATGTAAAAGCATTATGATTGCCATGTTCCAGTCTTCAACTACTTTACTTTGTTTTAGACACAAGTTGAATAGAATAGCTAGTTTTTTAGGGATGATCTTACAAGCTTTTTTGAGTAGATTGATGGTGATGTCATCTGGTCCAGGGGTTTTCCCTTTTTTTGTTTGTCTGATGGCTTGTTTTACCTTCCATGGTGTAACTTCTAGGAAGTCCTCAAACTGATCATTTGCATCTTGTATATCCTGTTCGTTGTTTTGTAGTCCATGTCTTGAAGAGTAGAGTTTTTGGTAGAATTCTTGGGTGCATTAAACAATCCTGTCTCTCTGTTGTTATGTCTCCATTTTCTTCAAGTATGCTATTTCATTTTTCTTTTCCTTTGTATATAAAGACCTGTGAAAGTGGGAACCGAGGCAGAAGGATATAGACAGTTAATGTAACTATACCTTAACTCTTTATATCCCTGAGTCGGTTCAGTTTTCAATTTACTAAAGTCACAGTTCTAAGAGAAATTCCTTTCATCCTGGGATCATCCCGAAGAAGATCTCTTTTTATTCCTGAAACATTTTCTACCATCCATGGGATGGCAGTAATTTTGAGCCTTGCTAGGGGTACACATACCCCAGTTTGAGAACACCTGTTTTAAACATTTTTTAAAATACACCCACCGCATTTTATCAACAAAGAGTAATGTTATGAAAATATCAATCAAAAATTGACCATTCCTGACAAAATTGTGCTTATAAAGATCGGTAAGCTTATGAGTCAACTTATTTGTGCACGTGCACACACACACACACACACACACACACAGAGGTGCATATGAATTATACGTGGGTGGATCAATAAGTCTGTAGCCTGACAATTATTAGCTGAATTTCGATCTAATTGCACAAATATACATGCAGAGGTACATACACATTATATGTGGGTGGATCAATAAGTCTACAGCCTGACAATTATTAGCTGAATTTCAATCTAATTGCACTCAGACATGCATACACATTATATGTGGGTAGATTGACAAGTCCGTAGCCTGACAATTTTTTGATCTAAAATTTTTCATAATATAATTTTTGAGCTATGCGATTAATTGAAAAGTATGGGGTGAGTACATTGACAAGGAAGGAGATTACGTTGAACAAGGTTTGCTGTGTTAAGATAAATTATTTTCTCATCATCAGGCTGCATACTCATTGACTTAAATACGTACGTGTTACTTACTTCAAGTCCATTTTGTTAGATTGACTTTGCTTTTTTTAATATAAATCAGGATATGTACTGAAAGGAAACAAAAAATAATGGTAAATCAATTGGAAGTAAAAAAAAGAAAGCTGCTAGGACATTCCACAAAAGCACACCTATGTTATCTATGAGGAAGAAAGGGCAAATAACAGTTCATTTGGTACATTCACTAAAAGTTAGCTACAAAAGAGCTAAGTGACAATTGATAATACTTCTTTTTTTTTAGCTGAGCATAGAAAGGAAAGAAACCACAATGGCTCCAAAATGGTTACACAATCAAATTGATGTTAGGGTTATTTGTAATCCATATAGCCTACATTAATATAATATGCAGGTACACATGCATGACTTCATACACTTTTTGAGAATAGCTTGATTATGTTCTTAGTTCTTCCCAGGAAAGTCTTATTATACTAGTCTTTTCAATTCCCTGACTCTTTTCTAGTACCTCTTCTGTAAACAGCTCCTTTGTAGTGAGCTCTTCCAAGGTGTAACCTAGTACACTGTCCAAGTCACCTTCTAATCGCTACATTTGAGGGAAATTTAAATTACATAGTTTTCTCTGCTGTACCACTGAGTCACATGACCACCAGTGGATAATATAAACCATCAAATTTTAACCTGTTCATTGCCAAGTATATCTTTAATGTTGCAACTTCTGTACCAGGCTTTTCTGGTAAAAAAAAATTGATGAAATTAAAAAGTCTTCCTTGCATATTTAAAACAGTTTTATTTTCATACAAATCAACAAATAAATACAACAGAATATCTAATAACTGAAATTTATACAAAACAATATCTAATAAATGAAATTTATACAGAAATGTCATTTCTTTCACATCATGAAAAAAAATGCTAAAAGTGAAAGAGTAACTAATGTAATTTCATTTTTTGTAGATTCAATGAAAATAGAGATATAGGTAATTAATTATCAGAGGAGGACTTTGAGCCCTTAACAGCAAAGGTGTCTACCCAAGCAGTTGGACTAACTTTCAAAAACATAATGCTGCTCAAATAACTGATAACATCAACAAAGCATTTGGAGAGAACACTACTACAGTGCAAACTGTTCTGCATTGGTTCAATAGGTTTAGCTCTGGAAATATGGATACCAATAATAAACCCCAAAAGAGAACTTAACCTATTCTTAACAATGAAGAATTATTGACAGCAGTGGCCAACGACCTTGTAACAAGGGTTCAGGCACTTGCTAGAGACTTTAGGACTTCAACGGCAACCCTACTGCATCAGCCAAAAGCAATAAAAAAGGTTAAAATCTTTAAAAAAAAAAACAGATCCCACATTAATAGAACGAAATGTTCCATGAAAGTTCCAGTCACCTACTCCTCTCAGCAGACTGTGGCTACATCGAAAGAATTGGAATATCAAATCTTGCAGCATTCACCTGTTATTTCTCCAACAGATTATCATTTTTTCCAGCATTTTCAACTTTGTATCCATAACAAAACATTTAATAATAGAGAAACCATAATTTGTGCTTTTACAGAATTTGCAATTGCTAAACCCTAAGAATCTTATAGAGATGGCATTTTATCATCAAAGGATCATTGGGAAAAGGTTATTGCATCAAATGGGTCACATTTTAATCAAATATTTACCATTTTATATTCATATCATTTTTCATTTTAAAAGTCATAGAATGACTTTTCAAGTGTAACAACCTAATACATGTAGCATTCCTTATTCTTTTTTACCTTGTGGAAATGAGTATTTTCGGAATAAAGATTATTAGATGAAATTTTTCACAGAAGTTTGGACATTGTGAATACATCAACAAACTGGAAGTCATAATTATCATAAATGAACTCTTAACCTTTTAAATTCAAACTAATTGAAGCTAACCTCAATATTTATAAAGTCAAGTTATGTTTGGTTTTCTAAATTAGGATTTTTCAAACTAAGTTCCGTATCATGGTTAGATGGCCAATTTTGAGAAATGAACCATTCACAGTTTTGAATGAAACATTATATGGTATTAATGCAAAAAAAAAAATCAAAATGTGTCTTTTGTACCAGATTTTAGGTGTTGTTTCCATTTTTAATGAAGGATTAAAACTGACTTTACAGATATAAATAACCATGGTTATGTAATTTCATAAATTTTGTATTTACAAATTATACCTTATGATGCTTGCAAAAACGTATCTAGTCGATGAACAAAATACATCTGGTCACCATAATGATAGTACCAAAGAGGCTTCCAATTACAACAATCTATATATATTATAAATCTTTTAGGTTCCGAAAATTCTTTGCTGAGTTTCAGAGGTTCTGAGAATGCAATAAATCAGTGCTCTAAATCAGTGTTTCTAAAACTGGTGACTATTTCCTTCAAGGTTGGAAAACTTGATTTAATCAGATATTTACACTTTTTCTTCTCTTAAAAAAGTAAATCTTGTGGTTAACAAGTAAAATGAGGAAACATTATTTCTTAAGTTTTAAGACTGCTGTTTGCTGAATTTATGTAAACTAGAAAAAAACTGATAATTTTTTGTCTTAATTTTTCGCCACGTCTGGTTTATACGATATTCAAAAAACACGAATAAAACAAACACTTGAGAAATGAGTTAATTCATGATTTTTGTTCTAGATTCAAAATGAATTAAAACTAAACACACAAGAGAATAAGATGGAAATAATTAAAAAAGGAAGAAATTTAGTTAAGGATGAATAAGATTTTGTAATAAAGACATGATGAATTACCCTGAAATTGTTTAAGAAACACTGGTCTATTTGACTGAATAAAAGATATTTTGACAAATTCTTATCATTTGCAAAGAAGAAAAAAGGGCTTTTCTCCTATTTTTGTGCATACTTAGTCAGAGGGAACTATAAGGTATTTAAAAATGTCGAGGGACAATGGCATGATCTAACATATGGACAAATGGAGATAGGGATGAAAAGAGAACAAAATTGGGTTGCACCAATCTTTTAAGTAGACAAAGATCTGGTAGAAATTAAGTAGTGCAGTCCCTCCTACAGAGCTGGTAGTATTGCTTTATTTTCGCATTTCTCCAATGATTGTGGTCCCTAAATACTTATCCCTACCTCTAATGAAGTACAACTGAAATGTCAGCAATGTGAGAGTATGAGATGCAACCAGCTAATATTACTAGCTCTGTGGAAGGGACCGCACTTCTCTTTGGAGATTTCATTACTTAACTTGAACCCACTAATTTACCTTGGAAATCAGCATTTGAAATACTGCTCTTTTACTTTTGCCCAAGCATCAACCAGTGGAACTGGTGGGAAACAAACAAATAACTCAGTCATCTGACTCTTGTTATAATTGGGCACAGTTAGGATCAAACTCGCTAGATTTTTAGACTTAATTTTGTCTGGCAGAGTAGAGTTACTTCAGGTGCACAATCTCTCATCCAAAATCTGAAAGCTTAGAAACAGGACATTTGCCCCTTTCCCTGCATCAGGCCTTCTAACCAAGGGAGGGGGGGTTTGAACATTAGAACCTTATAGAGTGACAGTTTAGGACAAGTCACAGCTTAGGCGCTCCTTAGCCCATTTACTAGACAACCAATACCTAGCTTTTTCCTAACCTCTGGAATACATATCCTTTTAACTTATTCCTGGAAAAGTGGCAATGGACGGCCACGATGACAACAAACTATATGCGTAAAATATTCCGTGTTTCAGAAGTCTAATAAACACAAGTTCAGGGGCGTAGCGATATTGTACCCCCTACCCCCACTGTCAGTCAAATCTCCAGGTATGTCACTATTTTTTAAAAGACTGTCTAATTGACAAGCTTTCAAGCTTTTGAAAGGTCTTCTGACCTTAAAATAATAAAAAAATAATTACTGTAAACCCTCACTATAACGAATTTACACTTTGATGAACTTGTACATCTAAACAAACTGACTTTGGTTTTACCAATGTATGATATATGCAGCAATTATATGGACCATGATAAACTTTCTTCTTATTTACTGAACAAAGTTCAATAAATGCACCAAACAAGTGGACCATATAAATACATACCATGGTTTTTATTTGATACGAGCTGGAAATATCTTCCCTAGTGGTTATCCCTAGCTATATGGAGTCTATGGCCTTTGAACATTGGATTATTTCTCAACTCGAGGTTTTACAGTTTTAGGCTTCATATGGTTGGGGATAACCACCAAGGGTTAGTATTTTCAGCTAATGTTATTAAAAATCAAAAGTAAATTAGGTGTTTTTTGAGTAAATAGCAGAATTTTCAATCCAGATTACTGTTTAATTTAGTCCAAACAAACTGAAATATGAGGGTGAATTAAAAAAAGAAAATTTTTTAACTTTAGGTTTCATCTATTGTAGGCAAATTGAAAAGGATGGCAAAATTTGAGCAAAATTCATAGAAAAAGTAACAATTAGGATTTGGTTTGAACTCATTTTTTGTATCTGCTAATTCTTTAATTACAGGCATATTAATATTTGAATGGCAAAAAAGTAAATTTATGTACTTCAAGGTAGATAGTGAGAATTACACTGGGTTTGGTCAAAGATCTATTTTGGGTTTAGTTTACATTGCAGTTTTTGCAAGAAAAACTTTTTTATTCACCTTTTGTGTAATATCATGTGAATACCGAAAACAAAATTGAACCCTTACCAAAATAAATGCAGTGAATGTATAAAAAAAATCAATAATAATTTCAACCTACTTAGTTTTAGACATGTAAACAAAAGACAAAAAAATCATGGCTGTTTGGGCCTTCTTGTCATGCTCTTAAAAAGCATATCTTAGCTTGAAAACCCGTGGAATTCTTTGGAAGTCTAAGACAATGTATAGTGAAATATCTAAAGACTATAACCATTTTTTTTGTTGGGGGGAATGCAATTGGGATGGCAAGCCTTCGGCAGAGCAAGCTCAACTTTCAAGAACCAGATGATCCCAATAATTCTAAAAAGAAGAGTATACAACCAATGCATTCCCCCGATAGTCACTTATGGAGCTGAAATATGGAACTTAACCAAGAGACAGGCCTGCAAACTGAGAAGTATACAACGTGCACATGAGAGAATCATGCTCAAACTTACATGGAGAGATCATAAGACAGCACGGTATATAAGGAAGAAAACGGGTGTCCGTGACATCATAGAAACTATTAAAAAACTCAAATGGCAATGTGCAGGCCATGTCGCAAGAATGAAAGATAACTGATAGACATCATGTCTCTCATGGATCCACAGAGATCACATAAGAAACCAGGGCCGACAGAACACAAGATGGAGAGATGAACTTGACAGATTCAGGAAATACTGGCTCCGCGATGCCCATGATAGAGAATTGTGTCAAATCCTGGGGAAGGTCTATGTCCAATGACGGACGTTAAAAGACTGATGATGATGATTATGATGCAATTATCAGGGAGAAACGTTGTGACATGAAAGTTAAGCAAATCTTTATCATTTATAAAGATTTTATAGAACTGTGCAAAACATTTAGTCATTTGAGAGAAAATATGAGTCAAAAATAGAACAAAGAAGGGCAACTGAATAGTATTTTGATTCACCGAACAATGTTTGTTAAATGCAGTAAACTACCAAATTTACTTTTAATTTATCAACTGGGGCAGGGAACCATTGGGCATAACAAACTTTCGGTTCTAACAACGACCCCTAACCCCCAATTAGTTTGTTAATTTGATTGAGCTCTTCGTACAACTTAGTAAAGGTAGACCTGATTGGATATTAGCATCAGATTTTTTTATACAGATTTTTTTTTTAATCATTTTTAAAATTTTTAATGTTCTTGATATTTTCATTCTTTCACTTCTTTCACTTAGAAAAGGAATACATGTCACTTTGACCAAGTAATCAAGAATGATTTAAAATTTTACATATATTTTGTTGTTTTTTTTAATGGAACAATATTTTTTTTACAGATGACCATAACTAATGAAGTCTTGCCAATCAAGTGACTCCCAGTCGTAAGGAAGAAACTGTCAACCCCATTCTATATTTTGTCTTTCAACACTTCAACCTCCATACATGTTGTCTGCTATTGCTGACATGACCTGTTAATCACTTATCGATTTCCAATCACTGATTATACCAACCCCCTACTGCCGAAAAAGCTATATTTCATAGTATCTTTATGCAGCATGTGATGATTTTGTGGCACATTTCAGTCGAGTAATGATGAAACACCCTTTCATTAATCAAATTATGACCATTTTAAATATAAATCATTTCTAATTAATATTTTAATCACAGAATTTTAATTTTTTTAAATTTTAATACATGTCAACAAAATGGCATCAAAATGATTGGATTTATCTATCAACAAGTAAACATTCATTTTGAAAAGTAAATTTTATTCTGTAATCAATGGAAATTCATTTTTCTTTTCTCGAGACAATAATTTGGACTTAGCTCTTTTTAACACAAAAGACAAAAAACTCAAGAACAGATTTTTGAAAATTTCAATTACATTTTGAAAGAAAATATCAAAGATTTCAAAAGTTCTGTGGCTCTACCTATTGAAACATCAGATTAAAGGCCAAAATGTTTGGTCACTCAAAATTAACTATTTGGTATATATGAAAGAAGCTAGAACCAATTGATAAACTGGAAAATAGCAAATATATTTAGACAGTCTCTTTATTTTTAGGGAGGGGGCTAGCCTTTAATTCCAATCTAATACATCTCCACTATGTCTCATGAAACTCTTTTGGCTTTATTATTTCTCGTGTCATTCCACACGTGAAAATATAGTGTATGCATTGGAGTATGGTGTGCAACGAAATACTGGACAAATCACGCCCCGTATTGATTCAGTGAGGGACAGTGCCCTTTACATTTCAATATAGAATGGGTGGCAACCCTAGCTACATCACACTAACAGTGGGTACTTTGGTTTTGTTTATAGAGAAGGGCTGAGAGTAAGAGGAAGAATGCCTGTTCATTTTCTATTATAAGGTATGTAATTACATTTAACATTTTTCAAATTGTAAAAAAAAACCCTGAAAGTCACAAATATCAGCTTTTAAGAACAAATTAAATTAAACACCATCTGATTTCTATCAATCTACTTTTTTTTTGTCAGACAATTCATCATTAGGGTAGATATTCTACTACATACATTTGATTTACTGAAAAAAAATATCAAAAGATAATGTTTAAAAGATATGCCTGAAAGTCAGACCATATACACGCTAGTACAATGGACTCTTTTCAAAGCTCTTCCCTTTAAAAGCACCTCCATTAAAAGGCCCCTTCCTTTGAAAAGCCTATCTCAAAGATTTTGTTTCAGTATGTCAGTGCCTTATAAGTAGGATTTCCATATGTCCCAGGCAACCTTGGACAGTCTCAGTTTAAGGGGGTCAGTCCCAATGTCCCATTCGTTTACTAATTTGTCCTAGTTAATACTGAATTGTCCCTGAATGTCCTGGTTCTCGATGAAAAGGCATGAACTCCATCATTTTTTCAAGTCGGACCTTGGCTGGGCAACTAATCTTTTTTTTGTAAGGAGCCTGTAGAGTTGGTGATAAAAATGCAGCCCTATCTGTAGTCTAGTAACCAAATGAGGTCAACTTGAGAATTGCTCTGTCTTAGCCAAGGCATGAGCATACAAACGTATTTGTTATGGATGGAAAGCATAAAAAATCTTGATTTTTTGTTGCTTTTATCACAACTTTGTTTCACTTTCATCAAATTTTTATTCACTAAATATACAAACCCTATTGGTGTGGAGTGAATTCTGTAATTTAATTAATTAGCTGGGAAATTTCTCTAGCTATATTTAACTCTAATTAACTAACCCAACATCTTCAATTGAGAACAACTTGCAAAATTACATTGAGAACTTTTTGAGAAACAAAAATGAAGGAAAAAAAAAAGATAAGGAAAATATTTCCCGATCAAAACTAAATTCCCTGATCCACCCCAAAATTTAATCAAATCTTCTCCATAATGTTATGCACCTTTTCACTAAATTACATTGATATCAGCTGAGAACTTTTAGAGATACTGAGTGAACAGACCTGAGTGAATACAGAAATGTATAAAATATTGAAACAAAACTATATTTCTTAATCAAAAATGAATCCTGCATCTGTTTGCTTCTTGCACATAATTCTGGGGTATAATCTATGAGACCAGGTTAAATCATATCTGAAAACCATCATGATCAAGAAAGAAATTTTTGCCAATTTCATTTTAGAATTCCAAATGTAAGACTGTGAATGTATATTTCTTCCAATCAAGTCATTGTGCATGGAATCATCCATAATCACTTCTTTTGTAGCCCTTTGCCATCCCTCTCACACAATTTCATTGAAATTCATTGACAAATTTTGGAGATATCACATGGATAGACAAGAGCAAATACAGAAATGTACAACCCCCCCCAAAAGCACTAAAATACCCTTAAAACAAAAGCAAATTCCTGAAATCCCAGAATTTAATCACTTCTTTCTAATGATATGGCCTGCCCTTCCAGAAAATTTAATTGAGAGCTTTTTGAAATACTGTTTGGAAAGACAGGAACAAATACAGAATTTAATGAAAAAACAGATATTTTTGCGTTTTTTTTTAATAGATTTGTTCCTGTCTGTCCACATGATATCTCTGAAATTTCTCATAGAATTTCAATGAGATTTTGTGGAAAGGTAAGCCACAGAGTAAGGAAATTAAATTGTCCACACAATATCCTCCAAAGTTCTTAATGAATGACAAGGAAATTTTGTGGAAATCAAAGTCACAGGGTAAGGGAGAAGTGATTAAATTTTGGAGCAGATCCAGGGATTCATTTTTGATTGAGTGATGTTTTCATTTTCAATATTTTATACATTTCGGTATTTACTCTGTATATCCAAAAGTTCACAATGATTTTCAATGAAATTGTATGAGAATGTTGGCAAAGGGCTACAAAAGAAGTGATTAAATTTTTGGACAAATCCAAGCACAAAGACTTATTCATAATTGGAAGAAATGAACATTCACAGTCGTCCATATTGAATTTCAAAATGGCCGCCCTTAAAGTTCATAGATAAACTAGCAACAATCTTTTTCTTGATCTAGACGGTTTTCAGATATAATTTTACCAGGTTTCTAAGATTATACTCGCAAAAAACTTCCACTTTTTGATAGACGACTGGGTTGAATTTATAGTGCACACTGCCGTCACCCAAATCACAGTTTGTTTTGTAAATATCTCAGGATGCTTCACTGTTGTTTTTTTTCTAGGTGATTTTTCGTATGTTATTTTGTACACAAATAGCTATTATGGATGAAAAACAGCTTGTTAAAATTAATTTTAATGTTTGGACTTGATGTTCCTGGACTATACAACCACTACTCGTGTTTTGTGTGTCAGTGCTATAGCTTAACACTTCTTCATTATACAAGTACCGGTACCTATAACAAAAAATTGAGAACTGTCATGGTTTTGAGCTTGGAAATTATGGTAAGCCAACACATAGGTGTTAAATGCACCAAAAAAAGAGCTAGATCTGGCTCCAAAAGGGCTGAATCGACGGATTTTGTTTCGGTATGTCAGCCACTCGGTAATGGTCGTCTGTACTTGAGATGCTAGTGCATCTGAAAATTGGCAAGACTAGCTACATTGAAGATGTCTAAATAAAGAAAGCTCATCACGTTCAAACACCAAAAAAGTCTCAGAAAACAAAGGAAAACAAAACCTTTTTTTTTTTCATTTCATCATGTGTGATGGAATTTCAGAAACAGGTGTAGGATGAGGTAGTGAATCAAGTGTTTAAAAACATTTCAAACCATTCCGTTTGTCCGAAGCTATTTGTTAATAATGTTAACAAAACATCGAAGTTGACTATCTTACCGTCTCGTGGCATCAAGCTACCATTACTAATAGAAGAAATATATTAGTAGTTCTACTACTGCAAAATTGTGGTTGTTTTAGTTATTAATGTGTAATGTTGTCATGTGTATTGACAATAGTAGTCACACTAAACTAAGACAGGCGTTTTACAACTGTTAAGTGTTAGCGAAACTAAGAGTCGGGAGTTTTATACGATTATGACTCACATTGCAAAAGGGGTTTTATTTAAAGAATTTGACAGTATTAACAAGTCTACCCTGTAGTCGTGAGAAAATGAGGTAAAAAAGAAAACAGGATGTAAATACATTTGTTCTTATAACAGACTTAGCAATAAATAAATAAATAAATAACAACAGGCGAGCACGTTACCGCGCGGTAGCAATTTAAAAAAAAAAGAATGACATTTATAGCATCGAGTTGGGTTGTGACCACCTAGCCAGAGAAACGTATTGTTGTCAAGCAGAGAAGGTTAATTTGGCACAACTAAACGAAGGTGGTCCCGATCTGAATTCTGAATGTGAAAAATTCACACTCCTGCATCTCAGGGTGAAAACGGCGCAAAAAAATAGGTACAAAAATTAATGACAGAAAAACAGAAGTGAATACATAAATTATATTTTTATTGCTTTGAATAAATTAAATTGTTTTTGCACCGCTTCAAAAATTTTCAAGTTGAAAATGTTTCAACAGATCGCGTTCGCACGTTTACGTCAGCTGAATTCCAATCGGGACCACCTTCGCTAAGTTTTACCCTTCATACCATTAAAATCTGTCGTCATATTTTTCATTTCATCTTGAACTAAACGACCTCGCTCGAAAAGACTGGAGGCAGTTCAAAGTTTCAAATAAGGCCTTTTCTTCTTCGCCTAATAACCATTTGACTAATTTTCTTCGAATCTAATTTCTCCCAAGTCCGTAGTACTATATTGGGAGATTTTTACAAACAGAGTTCATTTTTTTTTTCTGATTACACACTCATCAATCATGACGGATAAGAATTATTTTGTTGACAGTATGCAAAAGTATTTTTCTAAATTCTTTTTTTTTTTTACGAATAGTTTTTTCTTCTCTCTTCTAGCAGTTAAAAACAAAATTAAACCTTCAATGGAAGATATCTAGCAATTGCATTGAATAATACGTTATAGAGAGATTTTTAAACACTCCGTGAACCTATCTAATCGCACCATGAGGCATGGTAAAAATTACTGTAAAGATCTTCAAAACAAAAGAAATCAATTTCTCTCAAGTCTTCACGTTGCTCATAGAGAAGAATCTTAAAATGGTAGAATTCTTTTCTATATCTTGTTTTCATTTTTTTTTTACCTCAGTTCACATCGCGACTATATTTTGCATTAACACCTCGCTAAACCAAACATTAAAACAACCAAAGACATCAGAGTTGGAAGGAAAATTATCTAAAATCTGAAAAAATCGTGGTCATCTATATTTTATTTATAGGAAGCCATGTGACTATATTGTTTTTTTTAGTTGTTCAGTCGAAAAGATGGAAATTAAATAGTCTTATAGCAAACTGTTTTCTATTACAAAATTTGAGTGGAGCGTTTTCATTTATCTATTTTCCCCCTTGTACAGTGGAGTGTATTTTGTGTTTTTTTTATGACCCCCGCCTAAATAGTCCAGTAGTTAATCCCTGTGAAAAAAATTCAGATGTATTCGAATTTCTACGAGTTGATTTTTTTTTAGAAAAGAAACTACTGAACTTGTTTTCATCGGTAAAATCATTACCTATGAATGGAAGAGTCCATCGTTGCGAACAGAGAAACAGGGAACTGTACATATGATGTCAAGTATGAGTCTAACTAAAAATAGTCTTTACTCTTCAATGAATCTTTAATCAAAATCAGTTAATCATCAATAGTGATACAATAAAATAATTTTGTAGGTTAGTCTCAGTGAGTTTTCAGGGTTCAGCTTCTGTTTTTATAAAACAAGAACCATAAGTTCAATGATACGTCCACCATCCATGGTAGTAGGAGGAAGAATATGATGTGGACAGTTCACCCGGAGGTCTGTGCCAAGTTTTATATCAATCCAACATGATGAGGCTAAGAAAAATAATATTCAACATAATAGGGACCGACTGACCGAAAAGTGTTTTATAGAGATGCGTAAATGCATCTATTAAAGATATATGATTATTGAATTCGACTGAGAAAATAAATGAATAAATTGTTCCTTTCTTGGGGGAAATTTCCATAATTTGTGGCTTTGTCCTTTTCTGATCACAGAAAGAAAATTTAATTCTAGATACCACCACAACAAAATTAAAAGAATGAATTAATGAATGGATTGGATCGAATCAGTAGAACTTGGGGGATAGTTTTATGAGCCGTGGTTCTCAAACTTTACAGTATGAGGGCACATCAACAACAAAAATGAAATCATTTCAATAGTCAATGAACAAAACTTTTATATCAGCATGCGAATGTTAACATCAAGCATTTTTAGTACCAGTAACCGTCACTGACTGACTGTCAGACATACCAAAAAGATTGAGAACTCACAAAATAGAGATAAAACCACCAGGTTGGAAACTCTGTGGCGGAAGCAGGGTAGATATAATACCTGTATAGGAAACATTCAAAGGTTGAAATACATGTTTGCCAATTCAGAAAAATTTACATTGCACAGTCAGTTCTTAGGAGATAGTTGTTGCACACTTATGTGCTGTGGCGCACAGTTTGAGAACCACTGGTAAATAGACTAGAGCCGAATTCGCAATTTGATTCATCATGTTTTTTACTTAGTCCTAGTTAATAAAAAATTACTTTCTTTACTTCAAATTGAGACATTAACAAAGAACAAATCAAACTAGTAAGCACTCTGAAAACACATACCTCTGTCAATGCCATACACTAAATGGAATTTGAAAAAAGATACGTTGATTTAGTTACAATGCACTGTAGTCAACTAAGTTTCAAAATAGATAAATGTATGAAAAATATCTCTGAATAAAAAAAAAAATCACGGATCTGCCGAAAAATTTAATCAATTTTTTCTTGAAAAAATGGCCCACCCTTCCACAAAATGTCATTGAGATTCATTGAGAAATTTTAGAGATATTGCATGGGTAGATAGACAGACAGATACAAGTGTATACATATATACCTACTCCAACTTCGTTAGCAGAGGTAAAAGGATACACAGAGATATATTATAATAGTAGAATGAATACCTTATGCACTTGTGTATAAGGTGATCTCATCTAAAAGTCAACTCCCTATTTTCGATAGAATGATACAGCATTCCCTAATCCAGCCACAAAAAGAAAACATTTAGGGAGGAAAGTATTGTTTGGGTGGAGATGTAGAGTAATGTTATGTTCCTCTTGTCTAAGCTGCACTGAATAGATTAGAAATAAAAATGTTGCACAGATATATTGTACCATCATACAGCTGTGATAAGTGTGACATTCACCATGAATATGAAAATGTTGTGGTTGAAGAGTTATCATGGAGACACGCTGAAACAGGTACCGGTCATGTACACAGTATTGCAGTAAGTAATGATAAATACTGTTATCATGAGCTTTAATTTCCATTTAGTTAGTTAGCTGAGCGTAATGGAGTAAAAGAAAAAGTGAGAATATTCATAAGCGCTACGCTGCTTCATTACATTTTTTGTTGGTAGGACCAGTGTTTTTATGCGTAGAAACAGGCATATTATTACTGTAATTCAAAGTTTGTTTTTTTTTTTTATTAATTCAGAGATCATTTGGGCTATTGTTCATTGTTAGATTATTTTGGATTTTACAAAAATGATAAAATATTTTTGTTAGTATTATTTTATATTTACCTTTTATAATTTTAAAACAATTTCAGAAAGTATTTTACACCAGAAGGAAGGTTTATAATGATGTTTTAGGCTTAACTTTCAATATAGAACTAACATTTCAGTGATTTTTATTTTTTAACTTGAACTTTAAAATGTCAAGATACTGACAATTGTTTGGGATGGATCGATGAATTAATTGGAAATTTAGAATGATAGATAACTTACTTAGTTGTGATATTTTTTTTTCTATAGTTGAAGCCCAAAAATGTTGCTAGAACAACAAATAATGAGGTATGTGTCTTAGTGGGATAGATAAATAAAAAAATTGTGCATGTTGGGTTAAAGGCATGAAATTTGGAACAAATATGTAGTTGCTCCAAGTGATTATTTTTAGATATGGATCCAGGTCAACAGTGCTCCCTGGTGGCTGTTGTTGAGAATTTTCCAAAAATGGCTTCCCAATTGATATAAATATCAATATCTTTTGAACAATACATCCTAAAATCAACATCTTATATGTATAAATTTGAGGTAAATAAGATAATTCCTAACAATATAACTTACAATTTATACATTGCACCATGCTTATGACAGATATACAACCACCGCTTCAGACAATTGGATTTTAGAGCCAGGTGGGAGAAAATGTCAGCTGAACAACCTCAGTTGAAAACCTGAACACTTGTTCTCAAACTGTAGCTTTACATTCTTCATGTTATTGAGGGAATAAGGAAAAAGGATTTTCCTCTCTACATGGAATCATTTGTTATGTTAATTACATGGGTATTCAGCGATATGTACTCTTTGTCAATTAGGCATCCCTCCATCTATCAAGAATTAGTTTCAGAGGGATCAGTTGGTGATCTATTAGCAGTGGACACAAAGATCATTATGAACTCCAGTATCCACAGAGCAGTAGGAAATGTATACGAAGTGGGGAAAAAAAACAATATAAGCAAGGGTCGTTTACCAAACAAAGTCAATTGCAGATCCAATCAAGAAGAACAAACTGCAGTTGTTTTCCATAAAGATCAGTCCCCCAAGGAATAGAAGTCTGTGTTAGATACCATGAAGGAAGACTGCAGATTGTTTTCCAGTTTATATATTGCATGCAAAACCAGGGGAAGAAATCTTGAAGACTTCTTGAAGCATGAAAACTAGCCATGGCCGTCAGAACTGGTAGCATGAGATCTGGTAACAAAGCAGATCTACAACACTTGGATCTCTAGCAGAACCACCAGAATCAATCCCACAAGTGACTGCACTGATTTTGGTTGGTGCATGCAATCATAGATCAATTGTTCTCACCAGGGATCTCCCAGTTTTTTGATGATCATACCAAGACTGTGTACAAATGATCTTGAGCAGAATCTTTACAAGTCAAACACCCTCAAAGGAGAAGAGGAGAAAAGGGAGTTGAGAAGACAATTGATCTTTCATTAAAGGTGCAAACCAACTGACAAAACCTTCTTAGTGTTAGTGAGAACAAAAAAGAGCTCTTTCACATGCTGGTGGAAGATATTACAAGCACTGATTTCTACTGGATTGCGTCCAACATAAGTTTCAGCATTAGCTACGTCTCATTCATTCACTGGTCGTAACACCAGCTCCTTCTTTGCAAGGATAGACAAACAGAGCATGGGACACATGGACCCTATTTCCAGATCTCACTGATGCATTCTCGCAACAGGCCGATTCATCTTCAAGTATCCGTGATAAAAAATCCGATTTGCTGGAAAAATATGTTGCTCTCATGTACGGCAGGACCTGTGGATTAACCAAGGTAAAAGAGGCAGAGCTGCATCATTTTTCAAGAAAATCCAGAGCTTTAGAAAATATTACACCAACACAAGCAGCTCAATAGCATGTGCTTAGAGCAGTCTGCCAAGGAGAACATGTATGGGGGTAAGTGCTACATAAGGTACCCAGACTACCAAGTCCTGAGGACTGGGGCTTGACTGAAAAGGATAGCTCAAAGAAACCAAAGTAGATAACTATTGGACAAGCTCAAGACGTATGCGATGAGCCAATACATCGCAAATGCAAAAAAGCATGCAAGGATGTGTGCAAGTGTTACAAGGCCAGTCACCGGTGCATAATTCTCCACTACTGCGAAGGTAGCTGTATCTAAGAATAACCATAGGTGCATACCAAAGTATATAGGTCAACTACCTTTCGAATTTACAATATACACATCAATTTGAAGCCTTATTTCATAGTTAGGATACCATCAATTCTGGTACAATGAACAACAAAATAATAGTTGCAGTTTATGTTAGTTTTAATGGATATGACTATTAGCTACGATTTATCATTTCTTTATTACAGTATTTCAATTTTTGCGCATTATTTCGTTTCTTTTTTCATTCCAAAATAGATCATGATTTGCTCATCATTTTGTTTTATTCTTCATGTCTTATATCATTGTTAATGATTTCCATTATGTTGCAATTCCTTACTGACTAAAACAGAAAAGAGCATAGCTATAGCCATTATATCTATAACTTCTATGTTAAAATTTTAAAAATTAGCCTGAGGAGTTCTTTGGTCGGGGCAAACGTCTGATTAAAATTGAAACTGAAAAATATTTGATCTACTTTTCCATTAACTAGTGACATTGCTGACTTAGAATCCATATATCTACTGTCTCAAATCATGTTCATATGATACATAGCTCAAAATATATGGGCATTTATATTAACTGGGTGTCCATTTTAAAAAACCTCCAACAAAAGCCACCAGGGGGCACTGCTGGATCTACATCTAAAAATAATCAGTAGGGGAAACTTCATATAACCAAGATCCATGCCTTTAACCCCTAGTGCATATTTCTGACCAAAATCTCCACTATCTGTTTAGTTTCAGTCATGTAGTAGTGTTTTGATGCATAGAAGCAAGTACTACTTATTAACTTACTATTAACATTTAAATACCTTATTTAACCGAGAAATTAAACTATCATACTAGTAAAAGAAGGGGAATTTGCTCATTGTGACGCATGTTCCTTTTTTTACTTTTTAGAGTAAATAAAAACGGCTATTAAAGTGAAGTCTCGTTCTAATAGCACTATTTAATGATACACGCGTTCTAACGGCACGTTTGTAAATATATTTTCGTTAGACTATTGTCGGAGTTTATACCTTTTCCCGAGTAAATTAAAAAGTAAATAATTTGCTTTCCTGATTTTTTAATTAACATGCCGCTTTTTTTTTTTATTCACCCATTATAACGGTACTCCTGAGGGCGTCTAAGAGTCTATATAATTAAGAACTTACTACAGATTCCCAAATATTCATGTCTACATTTTTTATTTATTGAGATTTTGATATTTCTTTCCGGATTATTATTCACCTGTGTTTTCATTTTTTTCTCATCTAAATAAACGAAGTAAAAATAAGAGAAGCCAGATTTGCTCCAAGATTTTCCAGATCTTTAGTTCAACTAACAATAACCAACGTGGATAATTTGGAGCATTTTTTTCCCGTCCAGTTCATTGCTCACATAATACTTCTAAAAGTAAAAGTAAAAACATACTAATATTCTTTAATCTTTCTTTATGCACGAAAGGAGACACTTGTAGCAGATCTCGAAGGAAAAAAATGTTGATTATTTTTGCTATTTAAGTATTTTGAAAGCCAAATCTGGTAATTACATTTATCGATATGGTTTCAGATTTACTCAATGAATCTAACTAATAATATCGATTATCAGACAAAGGGTTTTGATTTTTGGCACTATCCGAGTTTGATATAGTCCAGATATCGGAATGCTTCTTCTGTGGCCTTGTTCAAGATCAAGGTGTAGTATCTGTTCTTCGTGATTCAAAAATAAAATACTATTAGGTTAATAACGCTTAAAATTGGAATCGGGCAGTAAGCGCTGTTTTGTTGAAGAACAGATACTACCCTTTGATTCGCAGAAAGCACATACCGATCTGGACCTTAAAGCAAGGATAGCGCCTGATTTTTTCTTTCTTTTTATCAAAATGTAAAAAGACGATAGAAAATCATTGTTTGAGAGTTCGATCTGGTGTCATTATTAAACTTGCAAGTAGACAACTTTTGAAGGAAATGAAAGTGGTGCATTAAATTACTGAAAAAAAAATAACGGAAGACCAGAAATATAAAACAGGTTTTCAGCACATAAAATACTTTCTAAAAATGAAAAAAAAATATTATCCTTAAATGTTTATGCACGAAAAAGACACCTGTTCGTATTGTAGAGACTTATCAACAGAGGAATGTTGGTTTTTACACTTCAAATATTTCAAAAGACGGAAATTATTTATGGTTATTAAATTCATTGCCATAGTTTAGCCGATAAAATGAATAACTATCGATCATCTGAGAGTTTTGAATTTTTTTTTTTTCAAATCAAAAGGTAAGACGTTTCCGATTGATCATATTAGTTATTCAATTGTTCTGGGTTTTATATTGCTAAAAACTAGATTTGTAGATGATGTGTGCCAATGAATTATTTGAAATAATGTATAGGCAAATTAATCTATTTTGTACACTTTTTCTTCGCACTAATAAATGAAAATCTAACAGAAGACAACTTTCGAAATGAAGATAAATGATTTTAGATAAATGGTGGTGTATCTCAGGGACACATATCATATAAAATACTAGAATTACCATATCAACATGTGAAGGTGTGAAAAATCTCAAGGAACTTGTTGATTTTTATAATAATCGGGAATGACAACACAAAGAAGAGGAAGAACAGTTAAAACTAGAAGAGAGAAAATGGTTTTCGAACCAGGAAAACGTGTATGGTGAAGATCTAAAGATTTAGTATTATTGTGTAAACTACCTTATTTGTTTATGATGTATGCCTGTAATGTAGAGACATTTTCTATTATTTTTTTGCACTATATAAATACACATAATATGATTGTGGTGAAAATATCAAAATATGACCCCTCCAAAGACTGTTCGTGCAAGGAGAAAGGTATATAGATACGATGAAAGCATAGAAGAAACGAAACAAGCGAGAAGGAAATAACTTGACAATGAAATAAAATGATTATAAATTGAAAACCAAGGGAGTAGTAGTAGGAAGAATATTTGGAGAGAGAGAGAGAGAGAAACGTGGAATAAATAACTCTAAACAAAAAACATTATAGTGTTCATATGATAAACAGACGTACGTTTTTCTGTTTGTTTTCCTTGAAAAAAAACAGTGGACAGTCGATCAGCTAAGAGAAAAGTGATATTCCTCTGTCACTGTCGCAAATTCACCTTCGATGGCCGTGTGGTATTTCATCATAATACAGAATTACTGACAGTAGTTCTATAATTTGTCTCCGGGATTTCCAACATAACTGCTTCTGAACCGCAGTGGGTTTCGTTTTTATGAGAAAGCGCCTTCTATGTATTCAAGGGGCACATAACCCTGCCTTTCACAACAATTAACCCATCAACTGCAGCAGATCAGCTGAGTAGCCCTGTTCTAAATGCTATTGTAACTTTGATCGTATAGGATGGCACAAAATAAGCAAGACAATTTTTTTTTCTCTGTAAATCAATGACCTTTCCACTTACAGTTAAGGAGAAAGAAACAAGCAGAAAAAGTCCTCCATAACATTAAGGGGAACGGTCTATTGTATGACTGACTGAAATTTCTGTCATTTGCAATTGAGCAATAGAACTGCAATGACTGAAATTTTAGTCATTTGCAGTTAATGGATAAGATGTAGAACATTTAAAATGCACTTACATTTGACAACAGCTTGACAAAAAAGAATGAAGTTGACCCACAATGGTATGGGACAGCAATTTTATCCAACGAGTCAGAAACTCAGGAAGATTTCATCAGAGGACATAGAACGGTCATTATTTAAAGGGGAGGCACTTGACTCCAGGGTGAAAATTCATAGTGGGAAGTACAACAGTCATCTTACTGGTTTGCTAGGTAGATTAGATAGTTGTGTATTCTTAATAGTAGTCAGCGTTCAAGCTCAAGTAAAAAGTCAGGATATCAAATGCTGATTTTTATGGCAGATCAATTTTCCCCTCAAGACTTCTCTTGTTTGGCCTCTATTCCTGACTGCTGATAAATACTTTCTTTCTGATTTTCAATGCATTTACATCATATATTCATATAATATGCCACATGTATGCCTATATTTTGAGCTGTAACATTTGTCAAGTGGGATAACTATTCTATGCTAATTTTAGAGAAGTCTCCCTTACTTTTCTATTTTGCAAAGTGTAAAAAAAAATACAGATTCGTTCTGGTTGTGCATAAACAAGAAAATGCTGGGCAACAATGTTGATATTTTTTCAGAGTTCGATGTAATTGAAAAATTATTTGAATACTGCTATCATTTTTCGATTGCATGGGTACACTAGCATGTACATAATAGGTCTATGTATGTAAAGTTCTAATGCAAATGATGTTAAAATACAACTGTGATTATTATTTCATTTCTCTGGTAAGTCACATGACATACCAGTGAAGAGACATTCTGTCAAGATATCTAACAGTGGAACAGAGTGCTGGGATGAATGGATTAATGCCTTTCTATGTTGATAGTCATCACACCACTCCCAGACCTCCACTTGGCTGGACTAAATAATGACTAATATACAGATACAATTTGCATCAACACAAATGTATTAAAGACGCAACAGTAAGAACAAAAAGTATTTCTGATCAAAAAATCTTTTACTATCCATGTTTCTTTCAAATGGGATTTCAGTTGTAAACAGAGCATAGAACAGGATTATCTCGCCTATCTGAAAACTAGTCCTACAGGTGAAATTTTCAGCTAGATGTTCACTTAGTACAGTTAAACAAAGAGATAGAATTTTGGTTCAGCTGATCTAATGGACACAAAATAAGGGTCCAATTTAGCACTATACCTGGATTGTTAATTGAACCCCCCTGTTAAAAACTGGGGCTTCATTAGTAACCACAAAAAATTTGGTTGATATTACTCTAGCCATCCTTAATTATGTGATGACAGACATTTAGCAAATTATGGTGAGATTTTATTTTTCTATCAAATGAAGCTTTATCAATGATTATTTATTTTTTTTTATTAGTATTTAATGCTTCATCTAATAAAAGAATAAAATCAAGATAATATTCTTGCAACTAATCATCCTAGTGGGAAAACAATAAAAAAATTTGTCACCAAAAGATTGGAGAAAACATGAAGGGTACGTTTGAAAGTAAGATTTGACCTACAGTTGTAGTGTTATTGTAGCTCAATCAGTAAGAGCAGCTGAAATTCCCAAGACAGAAGGGATGAGAGCTTATCACATTAGGGACAACCAATTCAAAGCCATACATAATTGTTCCAAGTAGAATATCACATATCCACATTATTTGGTGAGGATTTATAATGGCTTGTAAAACCAACCATACTCACAGCATTCAGTGAGAATCTGATATTACATGAAATTTAGATAATCCAAACAAGATTTCAAGGTCCCGTAACTGTGTTCAATTTGGTTTCCTTTTTTATGATTGGATCATTAATCCAAACAGATTATTCCCAATCCATCTCATTCAGATTTCCCCAAAGGTAAAAGAACTTGATCTTTAAAAAGCTCAGGTAAAAGATAGGATTTCAAACATAGATTTTCTAGTCAGGTCAAAAAGATTGAAACAACACGATCTTCCAACTTGTTTGGCTATGTGTCATACTAATTTCAGTTTAGGAAATATAGACTTGTGGCTTAAGTGGTTGCATAATGTCAAACCCCAGTCCAATTTGGAGTTGACTTTTTTCTCTCCTCATAACAACAAAAACAAGAAAAATCACTAGATTTTGGGGAGTAAACTCTTCACTGTTTGTCTATCTCGTCATGTTAAATCAAAATGATATATAAAAAACATCTTTTCCCAACCATGGTTTGAAATCTCGATCTAGGAAATGCTAGGCGTCTCTCTCATCAAATGAGCCAAACTGACTTATATATCTTTGAATTCATTATTTTTATATATATATATATATATATATATATATATATATGCGATGCTCTTCCAACATAGGAATAGAGCATTCTGGTGGATGGGGAATATATGTGTAAATGAATATATCGCTTAAATTGACCTTACTGACCATATAGTCCGTGGAGCAGAGATAGGATACCAGCCTCTGAGTCTGAGGTTTCGATACAATAAAACAGCCGTCAGTTGATAACACAATAATGTATATATATATATATATATATATACACACACACACAATATAAAAGTTGTAGTAATCATCTTCAGGTGGAATAAGAGTTGAGTTTGACCCTGCAGCAGCCATGCGCATTCCTTACCAGTGTTGGTGGCCAATGTTATGTATATCCTCATGAAATTATGTACCTACATTAATGGCAACCCTCAGGCATATTTTTAGCAACCTAGTTTTTGAAATTTCCAAAACTTTTAAAAGTTTTTAGCAAGGGGTTCAATTTACAATGTAAGTATAATGGTAAATTGGACCCTTACTTTGTGTCCATCACAACCTAGCTACTTGCTTGCTACCCACTA
The DNA here is from genome assembly GCA_963457665.1 of Thysanoteuthis rhombus. NCBI lineage: Eukaryota > Metazoa > Mollusca > Cephalopoda > Oegopsida > Thysanoteuthidae > Thysanoteuthis > Thysanoteuthis major. The sequence continues at coordinate 50,614,388 of OY735198.1, forward strand.
CAAAGAGTTATGTCCACCACAACCTAACTACTTGCTTGCTACCCACTACAATGAGTTATTGCGTGGTAAAGTGATACATTTCTCTTACCCATTAAACGTAACACTCTTACATCTTATATTACAAGAGCCACAATCTTACCTTCACAAAAGCTTCAATGGAAATTCGTCAGATGTCATGACACTAACATGCATAATCTGTGAGTAATGTGAGTCTTGATTATGTTTCTTTAACTATATAAAGTAGATTTATCACAGAAAATCTACCCTATTTTGCTTGTAGGGGTAGATTTTTCCAGCAAGTAATAATAAAAAGCAGTCTAGTTGGTGCTGGCATCTTGCCTCATACTTCAGTGAAATAAAGTGAGAAGGAAGAAAAGAATTTGAAACTAGAAGTTTATTAACAGATTTAATCAACAATTTGTACATGAAAAGAAACTTGTGAGAAGACTGTCACCCCTGGTGCCATCATTCTTCAGGCAGAGGGTTATTGTCAATACAAAAGCAGCCACAACCACTTGGACATTGGGGGTAGGATGTGAACCATTCAGCCATGTGCAATGTGTGACCACCATGCCCACAAGCCAAACAGAAACTGGCAGAACCTAGAAAGAAAAAGAAAAAAAAAAAAGATGAATACAGTTATACCCACTTTGCAAGCTCCCCCCCCCCAATATATCTTGTAATAAATTTAGTAATGTTAAATTTCAGAAATAAATAATGATAAAAGACAGAATCCTGGACTGTCTCCGAAATAACTGTATACTAATGATATACAGGAGTACCTTGAATAATACAGGTTTTGATACAGCACAATTGAGGTATTGCTGTACAAATTAATGTAAATAAGTATAAACAAAAACATTAAATCATAAGACCTCAAAGAGTATGGTTTTGATCAGTATGGAAGATTTTGGAACAAATTAATCTCACTAAATCATGGCATACCTGTGCAGCAACACTTAGTGATATTTCACCAGCTCAAGAAAGTTGCAACCAGATGAGATACTGTAATACTAGTAATCCACCCAATTTCTTCCCTATTAATCCTCATTAGTAAAACGGATTTTAGAAGGAATTAAAATACATTATCATTTGTGACCAGGGCTCAAGAAAGTGGCAAATACGATGCGCTGGAACGAGAATTAGTTGGGAAAGGAGGAGAAGTAAAAGGAGAGAAAAAGGGAAAAATCAGAAGTTTTTAATAATAAACAAGAAAAAACAACTTAATTGTTGTGGTTTTCATTTGAAGATTTAAGGATGAAATTAATGACCAGTCATTTGTTTTTTTTAACTTGAGAGGAAATGAATTTGACAAAACACAGTGGTTTGCTATTCTACAGATTTTACAAGTTAGGGAAACTAGTGCATGGATAAGCTAGATTTCATTGAATTTTGAAGTAAATACCACTCAGAAACTGTGAGAGGTATTAAAAATAATCCCAGAGATGGCAACTCATAATACCCATGAAAAATGACTGGATTATCTACATATGAATTTGTTAAATAGCAGATTATCCCCCTCATTAATTTGTCAAATTTTTTCACTTACAACACCAAAATTGAAAAAAAATCAAAGAAGTCATTTACTAGGACTAGGGGGCCCAGAGATAAACAGGAAGTTTAAAGACGCCAAAGATGGCCAGTTAGAGACAATTGGAGAATGGTCAGAAAATGACCTTTTCTGTCTTCCTCCTCAAAGCCCAAGGGATTAAAGTGCAAGTGGCTTGTCATTCCCAACTTGGAGATGAGAAATGTGATTTGAGCGATTGTTGAATCATGACTGCCGACTCAGAATGCAGAATGAGAGACAGAAATTGAGAAATCAACAAAACCTTCATTTTTGTTTCCAAGGAAAAGTAGCCGAAACAAACAGGATGTTGCGTACGTGACGATAAACTTTCATGGTGAACACCCCTTCTACAACTGTGTGTCCAACAAGTAATTATGAATCCAGGCATCATTCATCTCTCGTCAGTTTTGCTGGGGCTCACCACTAGAAGTGCTGTCAAACTAAACGTCACTCATCTACCCAATACATTCCCTAATTTAGTTTGAGGTATCTCCTCGAGCCAACAACTTACCAAGCAGTGAAAAATTAAAAGCAGCTACTAGTTTCATCTTCAAAAAAAAAGACAGGTGTTGGTCTCTTATTACCTCTTTGTTTTTAAAAGCCCGTGTGACCAGTATAAAATTGACAAGGCTCCAGCCAAGAACCATTTCTCAAAATTTAGTCACAACATGGGGACACGCCCATTTGGGGAACAATCTATAAAATTGTATCGGGCATATGATCATAATAAACAGCATTAATCTATTCCATTGTGTTGACATTATATATTTTCGAATGATTGTCGGTACGATCTCTATTCATGTTGTTATAATGACCTCACTCAGCATTGCATTTTTTTAGGAACATACATAAATCGCCAACCAAGAAATTACTGTATCAAAAGCTGTATTCAACATTATTATATGCAGAAAATATATTTTTCTGTACAGAATTTTGTTTTCATTGCATTAAATCATTGAACTCTGATCAATTTAATTTTTCAAAACCATTTTGAACTCAGTAAATAATCAAATTCTTTCATTTACTTTTATAAATTTTTTCATGTTGATAGGGATAAGAATAGTATTATCATCAAGTATATCCATACATAAAAGGAGTCAACTCACTCAATACAGATAAAGTTTTTGGCTGAAAAATATAGTCTTTCAACCTTTATTTAGTACAAGACCAACTTGTCTATAGTCAGACCAGACCAGTATCTAGCTAGGCTAAGTAGGATTTGAATTTTATTTATATATTACTAATGGTATTTTCTATATATATATATATATATATATATATATATATATATATATATGTGTGTGTGTGTGTGTGAATGATAAACTATATAATAAGAAAGTAGTGTTTGGTCAACACTGTTGGAGTGCCATGTTTATATAACTGTTTCCTCAAAACAGTTGCATGATAAATAACTGATGATCCCAACAAGAGACAATTTACACATTGTACCATAATAAAGTATACGTGAAACAGGGAAAAAAAAAACACAGAAGAAAATTGAATAAATTGCATTGACAGATATTGGGGAAATAGGTGACTGAAGTGACACAAAAATTGAGCAACTTGGGGAGGTCTGGAATCTTCCCCCTGGCTCCACGTATATTACATATTTACAGTAATTGACACTAATAGATTACCAACTTCACACCTATTTTTACTTGCTGTTGGGGAAATGACACAGAACTTTCTTCATGCAACAAAGAAGAAAACTGGGATCAAAGTTTGTAAAAACAAAAAAATTGTTGCATAGGCTCACTTATATCATGGTAGAAAATCATGGACACCAACTTCCATGTTATAAGAGATCTACAGCATAAAATGCAATGACAAAAATTATCTAAATACTGTCATCATTTTTTGATGGCAATGGCCAACTAAAGTTCTAAATAAGCTATTGAGTATATATTTGTACAGTTAATTTAGTTAATCTTAATGAAAATTGTACCAAGGAAACGATAAGCCTTGAATGAATTGATTAAGAAAAAAGAAAAAAGGTTAAAGAACTTTAATGATACTATGTTGGCAGGGTGATGCTTACCTCGCACCCCAATTTGGCATACTGCACACAACAAGGCGACTTTATGGCAGTAATCACATTGTGGCCCTTTGGTTTCCCTTTGACAATAATGGCACATCGCTTTAAATTCTGAAATCATAGAAAATATTTATTTTTTAGAGTTTGATGCAAAATTACAGACCTGTCTAAATCTTATTAGGAATAAAAACACAATGTTACACGTCAAAAATAAGTCTTGCTTTATATTTTTTCAATATTAAATATTTTTATATGCAGAAACATTAATCAAGAGAAATAGTGTATTCACTTTAGTTAATCATTATGATAATATACATAAACTGCATGTGTATGGTCAGAATGGTTATTCAATATCTACAATTAGGATTATCATAAATGGAGGGGGAGGAGAGAGACTATATTCCATGAAATTGAAATATTGGAGAAAATATATTCTATTAGGTGTAACACTCTAGCCAAAGAATAAATAATAATAAAATATTTCATTTATTCCTGTACAACTCACACTGGATAGCAGGGCATATTGTCCCGCTGAAAACTGATACAGCCATCATAGAAGACTTGTCATGAAGGGCTGAGCCTGGTCCTCAAAGATGTTAAGGTGGGTGGTACACAAGAAAGTACCTTGTACATGAATAATAGGACTCAATGTTAGCTAGTAGCATGTTGTCTAAATGATTATAATCTACATTGGCTTGCTTCCCCAGGATTATGATGCTCCTGCACCCTACAGACCGACCAGAGCAGGCGACCTCCCATTGATACAAGGTCAAGTTCCAATGCTTGTGTATCTATTGAAGATGCATTTGGTGATTGACATTGGTAAGTACTGTGACCGGCCAGCAGCTATGCACCTCCATATGCGACAAGGATTGATGTACTGTTTGTTGTGGAGCATTCTTTCCTTCGCCTTGAATAAAACTATTAGCAATCTGTACCACAACAGCTCTTCTGTTGAGTTGGTGGAAAAGCCTCCATTCACTCCTCGACAATATGCTTTGGCCGCTTAATGCATAGTGGTTAGTTTTCCCCTCTTCAGACTACTATCAATACATACTCACCACAACTGAATCTTAGCACCCCACAGGCCATGCCATTTTGGAAATTCTCTGATGTAGTCTTCCAGTCATAACAAGTTATCCTTTGTCTAAGTGACTCAAATCTTACTTAACCTGCCCCCTCAAAAAAAAAGATTGGGAGGGGATGAAAAGATGAAAAAATAGAAAGTATTATGCTCACCTAAAGCCTCCTTGGGTTCTGGGAGGACTGCCATATGCTTTTGTACTTCTGCAGATTTGTTGAACAATTGCCATTTATGCAATAAATTTGAGTAGGACTTCTTGAAATTTTCATACTGCCGTGACAAATTTGGATCAAGAAGACTGGAATAAAAAAATTTTAAAAATAAATAAATAAATAAATAAATAGAAAATAAAAAAATAAAAAAACACGGGTCAATGTTCAGATGTAACTGGATGGCTTTTCTGGAAATATCCACTTAATCTCCTGTCTTGATGAGAGCAGTGACCCATTTGATTTTGTATTGTTGGTCTAAAACTGAACAATACAGACTCAAGTGCAAATTTAGTTTTGGTATGAGTATGGCTGAAATTTTATTTTGTCAGATTAGGTTTTAATTAGCAAGAAATGAAATATTTGAATAAAAGATGGAAACGCTTGTTGGAAATCGTTTCTGGATTGCCAACAATCTGGAACAAGAAAGCACTCAAAGACTGCACAACTCTGCCAACCCCATTGCCATTAAAACCTGAATTGAAGTCTGTTCACTAATAGTTACAATGCAGGGAGGTAACTACAAAATTCCTGGATTCACGCCAAAATTTAACTGATTCTTCCTTACCCCATAGCCTCAAGAAAAATTTATTTAAATTCATTGACAACTTTTGGAGATATTGTGTGAACATATAGCTAAGATGCAAGGAAGTAACAGTTGAAATTCTAGGATCCACCCACAAATTTCACCACTCCTTCCATAGTCCATTGTTCTCTCTTCAACAAAATTTTACTGAAATTTATAGAGAACTTTTGGAGATATTACATGGACAAACAGATATGAGGGAATAAATATACCTTTTGAAACTTTGTATGCAGAGGTAAATAATTTTAAAAGAGAGAAAAATTGTTCAAGTCAGCCAATGTTTTGATAGAATGGTTATAGTACATATTACTTAACTACAATAATTCATTTATGTTGTCAGTAATTGGACATTAAATTCTTGGTCCAGTTGGAGTACTAAATCCTTCAGAGTTCTTTGAACCTGTTCACCTTAGGTCTGGCAGACTCATCAACTTGCCAACCCTGCCAGAAAATGGGATCCTTAGGACACATTCTCCAAAAGCTTTGAGTACTAGCTACAGCAAGTATCAGCACCTAACAAGTGCACCAAAACCTTTGTTTGAGCAGGAGAGAAGCCTCGGAGCCAGGGTCAACTGCTCACAACAGCAAAAGACAGACATTACCTGGTCAACATAATGATAACAAGTGAAGTTTCCAGACATCAACGTGGCTACCACATTGAGGCCAGACATGGCCCTGATGTCTGTGATAACAATGCAAGTGGTTTTGTTGGATCTTACTGTGCCTTGGGGAGATCAAACGGAAGAGAAGAATAGAGCCAAGCATGAAAATCTGATGGCCAAGTATCAGCAGAAGGCCAGCTGCGAGCCTGTTGAAGTGGACTGCCCAGGCTTTGCAGGCAAAATGTCTACACTGGGTCCTGGAACTCTAGGGGATATGCAAGCTGCAAAGAAGAAGAATCATTAGGAAAATCTTCAAAGCGTCTGGCAAGGCTTCCCCCTGACTCTGGTTGAAGAGGGGTGATGGGGCTTGATCATCCAGGCTGGGTCACCCAGGCGAGATTGTCTGATGTTCAGACTCGAGACACCTGATGACAGCGGGTTCATCACCGACAATAAGTCCAGATTGCACCATAAGGTGTATCATAGAAAATGAACAAAGCCAAACTTGGTTGAAAGTCATAACAGTGCAACCAGTGAGGATCAAAATCATCCATAATAGCTTGAAAAAAAAAAAAAAAAAAAAAATACACACACAGTAATGGTTAAGAGAGAAGGTTCACAAGACGTGGAAATGCACAAAAACAAATCACGTAGAAATGAAATTCTGGCAAGTTGAGAAAAGAAAAGAGCTCTTACCAACAACTTTTCGTGTGCTCATCTCTTTCCATCACTTTCTGTTCCTTTCCTGTCTCACTGAATTTGTAGCCCTCATAGGAATCAGACCAGCTGTTAGAACGTCTCAGGTTGATGGCTAGAGACAACAATGTGAAAAATTTGTCCAAGTTTCAGAGTTCTTCAAACAAATTCTCATTAAATACAAATATAAAAGCTATTTTTTTTTTTTAAAAGTTTTCATTCAAACTGTACAGTGACTCTAGATATAAGCTAAATAGAAGTGTCTAAAATATAAGCCAGGAACCCAATATTGTATTATTTTTGACTACCTTCTACCTTCACCTTAACTTATAGTCGTTCTATTGAAATTCAACTTGGACTGTTAATCCACGGCTGTGAGTAAACACCATGAATTGGAAATAAAGAGTAAGTTTCTCGTGAGATTTGAACATTTATCCTTTTTGTCATAGGAAAGCCTAGTTTATGCCTTGCAGCTTTGACCACTCAGCAACAGACATTTCTATGGCTAAGGGAAGTCATAGGTTAACTTTTAAACCCATCCTTCACTCCAATTATCAGCATCATAATTTTTTTAGAAAAGAAAAAAAAAAAAAAAGAAAAAAGGTAATTTCATATATGATAGCCAAGATAAAGATCATTTCTTAAGTCACTGAGTCTGAATAGTCACATGGTCTTGAATAACTCATGATCCTTACATTTAATTTGGCTGTTTCTAAAATAAACCATAGGTATTTTATTGAAAAAGCAAACTTTGATGCATGGAGTAATTTGAGAGGATTGAGTTTACTTTGAATAATTTTAGAGATCAGCATGCTAAACCCTGTTCTATGAGTGCTCTTAAGATCAAAATGAAATAAATTTTTTATGATCATTCAAATTTCAACTCCTTCAACTCATAACAATTTAACCAAATGAAACACATCAAAGCACAAATTGCGCAGATATTCAAATACCTATCACACCCTACCCCTTTGAGACCATGAATTATAGGGTACATTGAGCTTAATATGTAATTTAAAGCCCACTTCAGGTATAGAAGCAAACATAGAAAGCAATGAATTCAACATTCATGAACTGGGTTTGCATCATTCATGTACTGTGGTAAAAAACTTGAGTATCTTTTCTTTGTATCAATTTATTTACCTTCATTTTAATTTTTTAGTTTTTTTTTTTTTCATCAACTCATCACCCTAGGCCAGCAAGCGAATAAAAATAAAGAACTAGCTCCTGGTGAGATGTGAACTCTTGTTCCTCTTATCAGAAAGGAGCCTGCTTTACCACTCAGTTACAGGAGTTTCATGATTAACTGAAGTTCAAAGCAATCAAAATTAACACAATGGGTTACAATACTTCATTTGATAACAAAAATAAGTAATACTACCTCTGTCCCATAATAGTTATTACATTTATATAAAGATTCATACATGCAAATGTAAAAACTATTATGAAAAAGAGTTAGTAAAATAATATCTTTTCATTGTTCAATTGAAGAGGGAAAGTTCTCAAAATGGCAAAAACATTTTAAAGAAGCAATAAACAAAATCCGAAGCGATAGGTAATCAGCCTTTGTGATTTATTGACGTTGCTAAACTCATATAAGCAATGGACAAAAACTTCCAATCCTCTTTTAAATATCTCAATTCATTGTGTATGTTATAAAATAGGCCAAGTGAGGATTAGCATTTGCAAATATTCAAAAGATGCACTTTCTGATGCTGCCTGGAAACCATTCTCAAAGAAAAGAGATTCATGATAACAAAATAACAAGAGCAAAGCAAGTTATGCTTCTTAGATTGAGAGATCGGAAGATATAGTCAGGCAGCAGAGGTTCAAATTCTGCACCTACTTTGCAAAATTTGACAACTGTGATTTCTCAATTCTATTTCAATCTTTACACATCAATTAATTGAACTCAACTTGTTACCACATTTGTATTTTGGTTTTTCCTTATGTACTGAAGCTCTAATGGTTTGCATAGTAATGCCATCAAAATATACCTAAGTGACACATAGGAAATTGATAGGGTTTATCTTTTATTTATCTTTAATATATATTGTGTACATTTTGTTCACTGAATTGTACTGAAGGCCAGTCTATCTATCTTAGAACATACTAGCAGGGGATCTTGGCGTTACTGGAAAAAAAATGAAATTTTGCACACCCAAGGAGCATTTTCCAGTATAGCCCTGGCACTGTAATAGAGCTCCCGTGAGAACTTTTGAATTGACTAATGAAATCAACCGGACAGGTTAGAGGGACTGTCAATGAATAAAAATAACTTTGGTTGATATTCCAGGTCAGTTGCAAGAAGATTTTAGTGCCATTTTTCACTGTGCAGCCCTACTTAGAAAAAAAAATTTTCATCAAATATAGGCATATTGTTGGATAGGAAATTTATGCTGAGTAAATTTAAAGAAAAAAACAAAAAAACCAAAGCCTCAGAGAAAGTCATTTCAAGCTATCTACAATCAAAATCATGAACCCTAATTCTAAAATAAAATGATTGAGTGGACTGATACTTTTAACATAGGTGAGGTAATCGTAGGTAGATCCACCCCAAGGAAAAAATTCTAGAGCCAATAACCAACCCTTCCATACAATTTCATTAGAATTGATTGGGAACTTTTGGAAATATCGTGTGGACAGAGAGAACATTTACAGATGTTTTGTGGTTGGCCACATTTAGCTGGGAAGTATGAGAGATAATTGTGCATGGATTCACTCCCATCTTATCTTCTCTCGTAGTCTTTTGTCCAGCCTTCCACAAAATTTCATTGAAATTCAATGAGAACTTTTGGAGATATCATGTAGACAGACAGACGGGAAAAACATTATCAAAATTTCAGATCAAAGCATTTTATTTACTCCTGGCAGTTCTATATCTCCAAAAGTTCAAAATGAATTTCAATGAAACTTTGAGGAAGGGTGGGCTTTAAGCTATGTAATTTAAATTTGGTAAAATTAATTTATCAAATGAACTGCAATAAGCAGTTTCATTGAATATTTTTGTATACACAATATTTCTGCTTCACAATAATTACTAATAATATTGCAGTGCCTTTCCTATAGTGCATGTTGCGAGGGGGCAGACTTTATGGTGTGCGAAACAGCCTGCCAACTTGAATTGAATTTCTAAAAAAGATAATAGTAGCAATCAATGTAAAACCTATCAAACAGCAAAAGTCAAAGGAAATGATTTGTAAAAACTATGAAGAAATATTTTTTATTAGATTTTCGAGAACCGCTGATCCAAACAATGTTGAATTCAACCCTGCGCTGCCTTATATGCTCACTAATATGTCTGGCTAGTATCGACTTCGTACAATGGCCAGTTATTGAGTAATCAGGATGCATGCACATAGAGATTCCTTCTATTGTAGTGAGATAGAAGTCATTTTCAAAGTTGACAACAACTTTTATTTTATCCATTTGGATGGAAATAAGAGGAAAAACATGAGAAACAAGAGTTGGCAAAATGTGCATAGTAGGTTACACCTGCTGCCTGACTACTACCAACCAATAAGAATACAGATGTCATGCTATGTTCCAAGATAATCTTTAGATAATTGCCAACAGACAGAAGCATAGTTAAAGAGGTGAGCTATTTGAAAATGCCTCTCCTAGCCCTCAAAAGCTTTATAAATTACCAGCATTGCCCAGGGTGGGGAATAACTCGGATATAACCAAATGATAAAAATGTTATTTGATATATTCCTTCTTACACAGCATAACAAATGAAGAAAGGATTATATACACCAAGCAGCTGTAACAGAATAATTACGATGCACAAAAAAAGTACGAATGATATTGTCGCTCAGTTTGACAAGGCTCCTGGATATACCGCATAAGTGTTCCTTCTATAAGATACCGGTATGAAAAGGTTGACCAGGGATCTAACCCTAAAGCAACCAAAATCATGGCTGTCAACTTATATAATAATAAGCTATAAATGACCAAAAATGACCTCATGTGACCTTAGATAATTTCTGAGATCAATCTCGCATTGGCTACAACCTTTGCCGAGAGAACATTTACCCCAATGCCAAATTTCAGTTCTACAGGAGCAAAATTATTGCCAAAAACTTGGAAAAATGACCAGAAATGATCTCCAAAGTCAACCTCGTTCAGCCTGTTACCTTTGACATGAGAAGATATACCATTATGTTAATTTTCAGTATCCTTGGTTCAAAATTGTGACCTACACATTTGAAAATTAACTAGTGACCTCGAAAATTCTATGATGTCAACTCTACATTTCTTCTATTACTTTTGCCATGGAAAGAATCACCCCAAAACCAAATTTCAATTTTAAAAGTGCAAAATAGCAGCAAACAGTTTGAAAAATTAAGTAGAAATGGACCTATCTACAATTTTGCATAGCATATGACCTTTTCCAAGGAAAAACTTATCTATGTCCAATTTCAGTTTCATTGGCTATAACTTATGGCAAAAAATTTTGAAAATTATTTTCAAATTACCAGAAATGACCTCTCCATTGGGAGAATGACTTCTGAAGTCAATGTAATATAGATTGCAATCTTTGTCATGAGAAGATGTACCCATATGCTAAGTTTCAGCATTCTTGGTTCAAAATTGTAGCTAACAACTCTGAAAATTACCTAGAAATGACCTCTGAAGTCACCCTCACATAGCCTATGTAGTAAGCTGACCCCTTCTCAGTCTACATGCAGAATATTAGAATGATAAGTTTCATAGCTTTAGCAGAGAACAGGCACAAATAAACAAAAAGGCTCAAATATTAGTATAGCTTGTTCATCCGCTGTATTTCTACTGACATTACACAATAAAAGCATATATTTGTATATACATGAATTACATAAATAATAATTCAGTTTTGGGGGTTATTTTTTACCAATTAAGTGATAGTGCATATCTATTTATTTAAAATTTTCCTTTTTCACTCACAAAATGTTGGAGGGAGCAAAGCCTCACAAGCTCCCAAATCTCTAGCTACGCCACAAATGATAGATAAGGTTTAAATATGGCGAAGGTAAAATATGAGAAGCAAAGTGAATAAAATGTTAAGATTTAATACTGAGGTTTGTGGTTATCAACCAAAGAATTTAAGAACAATTGTTACTGATGATAGATATTTTTGCTTCACTTTTGATTGCTCTCTTTTATTTCTTGTTATGAAGAAGCAAAAGAAATGTAATATAAAAAAGCCTTTCTATATGTGTGTGGTGACTTATTAGAGAATTTAAGGTTAGGGTTTTTCATAGATTCGAGCATTTAATAAAGGATATCTTTGCTTCGCTTCTTGTTACTTCTCATCACTCTTACCGCTATCTGTTTACATACTCAATTGAAAAAGCTAACTGCACAGTTGAAATGAATATCTTTACACTTGATTTTTTGAAGCTATTGGTTCAATTGTTGAATTCAGTTGTTCACAAGAATCTTGAATCAATAAATTTGTATTTAAAAACTACAGATGTTTTATACGACCCCTGTCCAATAACAGCAGTCACATTTAGTATATGACATTTCTATGCAAATCTAACAACTATCATAGGACAGAGATAGAATTGCACATAGATTAATATAAGATGTCCATAAATCTCGCAAAAAAAAAAAAAAAAAAAAATGTAGGAATCAGAGTAAGATTTTTTTGAATTTTTTTGAAATCCCTTCAGTAATCCACAGAGTGTTCATTTGTAAGACAATGACAAATATACAAGGTATATGTATACCTTGACCGAATTTGAATTCTAGTAGCAATGCTATTTCTATATAACCTGTAAAATCAGAGAATCAGTATGATTTGATAAAGTTCAGTAGGAGTAGCAATAAACCTCAACATAAAAAGAAAATAATTACTAGTGTGAGTGAGAAGAAAAAAAATTGGGGGGTGCTCAATCTACTAACTGCGAATGACAAGAATTCATGTTATCGGAGTTCTATGGCTAAGTCAATAAAATTTCTTTTTTAATGTGATTGATGGAAACTCAGTTCTCTTGGTGAGTCAAGGCTTTTAACTTGCAACGGATTTTCTTATAATGGACAAGGGATTTCATCTTGAAATGGATAACTATTACTCTTCATCACCTTCCGCAGTTAATAGGTCAAGTCAATATTTTCATAGTATTCATTCAAATGAATACTTAGACATGATAACTGCATGAAACGCTTTACAAGAGATCAAAAATGGAACCAAATATTTTTTTGCTTCTTTAATGAATTTTATCGAATTCATTTTTCAAGTGGCTCAATCTCTATTCAATATAATAAGATTAGATAAGATTCACAAAGGAGATGGGTAAATTGCTCAATTGGTATTAATTATAAGGCTTAGAGATCAATAAAAAGTTAACTTATTATAATCACGGATAATGTCATCAAATAGTTATTTTCATAAAAATCAGTCTGTCCCAAACATTTTATTTAAAATGATCACAATAAGCTTCCTTTTTTTCATATCCTTTGCTTAACACTATTTAGCTGATCATTGTTATCTAATAGACCCTGCACCAAATTGATCACAATAAGCAGCTTCCTTTTTATATCCTTTACTTAATGCTATTCAGCTGATCATTGTTATCTGAAAGACCCTGCTCCAAATTGATCACAATAAGCAGCTTCCTTTTTATATCCTTTGCCTAATGCTATTCAGCTGATCATTGTTATTTAAAATACCCTGCACCAAATTGATCACAATAAGTGTCTCCCTCTGTATTTGATGTTCTCTTTAGTGCATAAAGAACATGGGTTAGGTAGTAAATTAAGAGGAGAATCAATATTTCCTACGGGTGAGGTTCTTACTAGCACTGAGTAATAACAAATCACTACTGTAAGAAACATGAACATTCACAGCTACAATTGGAGACAGGGAAATGAGGCAGACTCAGACAGAGTTTGCCAGATGTTGAAGTGTACTCATCCACCCCCCAAAAATCCCAAGATAAAAACCACCTTGAGCACAATTAAAAATTAGTGAAAGAAAATGAAATTGAATATTTGGATATGTAATATTAACCCTTTGAACCCTTAGCTTCAGCGTACCTGAGCTTGTGAGTTTTTTTTCATTGACTACTGAAATGTTTTTGTCTAATTCATTTCATTTTCAGTTAGTTTGCCATTTAAGTCAAATATATTTCTTAGTGAAGGCGTGGAAGTTGTGTCACCTGTCATCAAATGGGCTTACAACATATAGTACATACAAGCTCAAAGGGTTAAAATTAGCATTAAAACAAACCACTGAGATTGTCTGTAATCAGTAAGAGGTAGACTAATTTCAGAAATTAAATTCATGAATGAAGAAAATCAATTGCAACAATATTTTCAAGCAAATTGAAGATAACATTTGCTATGTAACACAAATATAGCCATCTTTTGCACTGGCAAAGACACCAAATTTTGTATTGGTAATATTGATAAGATATATGAATGTATAGAGACGGATGAAAATCGCTTGTTGAAAAGTCGCATTGTGACAGAAGACAATGGAAACTGTTGTAATATCTATTATTCACAAATTTATTCAAACTGGCATCTAGGTTGTTATAGAGTTGAAATGTAACTATAACAAGCAAGATGAGGACACCAGTCCAAAAAAAAAAAAATAGGTGTATGATAATGATAATGCATTAAATAGAGAGGACAGCAGTTCAAATAAATCGATGTATAATAATAGTTCCTAAAATTTAAACAGAAATTGTCATAGCTCATCTGAGATTTAAAGAGGAAAGCATTGCTAGATGATGAAATACCCTATGTACACTTCTTAATGGAAGAACAGCATGATTAAAAGGTCATAAAAGGTACTTTAATGACTTACTGATTTAAAGTACACATTCTTTTTAAATTACACAAAAACATGAAGATTTCAGTGTTCATAGATTTTATAGTTTGGAGAGGTTTATTTTCTTTATGAAGTATAAATATACAATCAGAATCTGATTCTGGCTGTCAGAAGATAATATTTTAAAGAAAAATTTAGATCCTTTTGATGATATCATCATGTGCTTTGCTGTAACTTTTGGAAATGTTGTCTGGTCTCAAATAGATCCTCATGACCCAATGTCCCCTTTTCAGCTTTAAAAAAGTTTGGTTAGGCTATTCACCTTATCTAAGAGAATGAAGATAGCTATGAATAAGTTTTTTGTAGGTAATATTAGGTACTGAAAATATAATCACTTCAAAATGAGTAAATAAAGATTGGTTACATGGTTTTGGATAGAATTATTTTGTACACAGAATTCAGATATAGTTGAACAAGACTTTTTTAGCTTGTTTCTTGCATCTAACTGACAATCTTAAGCACTATCATAGAATTACATTTTTCAAGATTAAAGGTCATTTTCAGAATTTCAGTTACAGGTCAGTAATCAAATATTTTTTCAAATTTTTACTGCATTCATACAGTGTCAGGTAGAGATTTTGCAGGCACTGCAAGGTCTCCAATAATATTTTCAAAAGGAAAAAAAAGATGAAAAATCAAATTTATTTTGACAAGGCTAGCAACAATTGGGTTTCTTTTTGCCATTGTATGTTTACTAAAAATCTGTATACAGTTCTGTTTCAAAAGATATTTAGAAAAGAAACAGACAGCATAGACTGACCATATCCAGAGTGGATACTTGAAGAAAAACGGTTAACACAGCGTATGAAATTATCTGTCATAATGAGTTTTAGAAAATCCATAAATATATTTCATCCCATAATCAAAATAGAAAACAATAGATATTTCATTAAGAATATCTGAAATATTTCAATCAAAAAATAAACTTGTCAGTAGTGCTTAATGAATTGCATACATGCAAAGGCAATTCAATCATTTTGCCGAGTTCAATGACAAATCTCACTTACAATGGCTGGGCAAGAGAAGCAAGTTCAAAACAGGATTAAATGCAAAACCTTGAAATGTATTATAAGTGTGCAAATATGTTCAAACAGTTCATTGACATAAACACTGGTTTTAGCAGCTGTTATGGAGTATTATTTTGTGCAGGTTAAAAAAAAAAAATCAAACGATACAAGCTGGATGGGTTATTTGGCTAGTTTCAAATAAAATATCAATGTTTTATTCTTATAAATCAACATATGATTAAGTTTAATTTTTTTGCATTATGAAATATAAACATTTTGAGAAAATACATACGCAAATTCAAAAGTAAAACCCTCAAATCAGAAAAAAAATTTTGTAATATGAAATATAGATATTTCAAGAAAATAAATATTGATTCATAAGTAAAACCCTAATGTCAGTTCAACATTATGCCTGTTGACTAATTATTAATCAAAAATTATTTCAATGAAATATCTGTTCATGTAGGTAAAAAGTCTACAAATGGTTTTATCACATATCAGCAGCAGTTTTGGTTACATTATAACTCCATTATAATAAAGGAAGGATAACAATGTTCCAATAATACAATGTTAATAAATTGTGTAAAATATTTGCCAAGTGTTACGTGGGACTTATGGCTTTTTTTGTTGGACTATATTTGATATTCTCATTTCTACTCTACAACCAATACAATCAAATTCAATCATTGCATCATAGAGAATAGAAATATAAAAAATTCCATGTAATCTTGCACAAAAAAATGAACAAATTAAATGTTACTTGAGAATTATTAGTATCAATAAGTATGCTGTAAACAAAACTTTGGCTGTGAAAAAAAAAAAAAAAAAAAAAAAAAAAAAAAAGAAAAAAAACTGAGTAAAATTAACCAAAAACTTATTTGATAACCTTTGGTTTACAGTTATAATAGAAAATAATCACATCCCCATGTAGTTTGCATCGAATATAAATGAAGACTACAAAATTTGTAATCTAGTCCAAGGTACCATAATCAGGAAGCATATTGCTGTGTATTGATTGCCTATTCGCATAAAGAAATGTGATTTTTTTCTTTATAGAATAGATTCTTGCACTCCAAGTTAACAATTTAGCCGATGAAAATATCTAACCACCATTTGGAACAATGGACACTTCCACTGAAACAAGTTTAGTAGCTTCTTAGGGGAAAAAAAAAATCAACTTATAGAAATTGAAATATATCCAAGAATTCTTTCAGTGATTAATTAGTTTAGAAGAATAAAACCAGAGTAATGAGAGCTTTTCCTCCTGATCATTCTCGAAAGCTCTAGAGGAAAAATGAGATTAGTTTGAAAACTTCTTGGTAATTGGCAAACACTTGAATATTTTAGACAGTGAGTAGAGAGAAGATAATTAGATTGTCTTGCACACCATGCTATGATGATATTGGCAGATGATGCCATACCCTCTTTAAAAACAGCTTATCCGTCTGATGGTATTAGACGTGGCCAATCAGCTAAGACGAAAGGAGCTTGTTACCATTTTTAGCATGCAATATACTGGTAATGGTAGAATTGATTAAAGCCATAGTTATGACCATATTTGGAGTGCAAGAACACTATAAAATTCAAACCCTAACCCTCCAAAGTTAGTCAATCAAGTCTACTTCTGATTCCATCTTAGAAGATAATATTTCTCTTATGTTGTTATTAAGAGAAATATCATCTTCTAAGTTGGAATCAGAAGTAGACTTGATTGACTTCGGTCAGTCATAGCAACCTCCGATTCATCACAAGTTATGTGTAGATATAGTCACTAGAGTGTATACATTTTCAAAATATAATTTTCAACTCAATAACCTTTCACAACTTTGTCCTATCAAATTAACACCAGCATTTTTACTACATAACTTCCCTTCTCCAGCATTATTAAATTTACCATGATGTATTGTTAGTGAAAATTATGAGGATCTTTTAAATTTCAATGCAAAAGAAAGTCAAGGGATTTTTTTTAGTAATATACAAAAATGGGAGGCAGGAGCATTGACTCAATAAATGAAATTTAATCATTAAAAAAAAAAAAAAATCATAATATTAGAAAGGCAGACGACAAAGGCAAACACTTACCCATGTCTGAGTACACAAGGAAGCCAAATAGAAAGCGGAGATATAAAACAAAAATAGTATTAAATGGAAGATTAGTAATAATTCATAAACAAGATGTAACTCAGAATAACAAACATAACTGAATTGATGTGTATATCAAGATTATTAAAAAAATTTTTTTTTTTTTTTACAAGAATATTGCTTTCAAGAAAACACACTTGAAAATTGACAGAGAAAATCATTTTGTATAGACCTAGAAATGAGGCAGTTCGAAACTTTCCAGTGGCTTTCTTTGAATTACAAGTGTTCCCTAGCTTACAACCTACTCGCAATCCCAACCACAATTGGTGAAGATTGAGAAAAATGTAAATACACAATCAAAATGTTCCCTCCCCCAGAAAAGAGAACAGAATAGTAGTAGAGGTTTAAAAATGCTGAATATGGACCCCCGTCTTGGTAGCAAAGATTTGAAACAAATTGAATCGAAAAAGATAAAGAAATATGGGGGGGAAGTTCAGATTTCCATGTCCTAAAATAAGGCTTTCACTTATCAATCATTTTGTTTAACAACTTAGTCATCGGAACGAAACACAGTCATTAACCAGGGAACACCTGTAGATGATACACTTGTTTTTTTAAGAGTTGTATTTTAACCTAAAATTTCATTTGATTTCATCTGGTTGAATTATATTAAGCTTAATACTGAAACTGAGGTTATTTAGAATGAAAGACTTGGAGAAGCCTACCTTTACAATGTGTGGAAAAAGCTGGCATTAAAAATCCATCCCTTCTCCATAAGGATGAGGAAAGCAATCAAAAATCAATTCCAATTCAAGAACAGTTTACTGATTCTCAGTCCACTTTTAAGCAAAACTAAACAAAACACATATCACATTGATATCAAGATGAGTACATAATTCATCTCCAATTCTAAAATCCAATCTATTATCAATAGCCAAGTAAATCTGCTTGACTTTTCTGAGAGAAAGTTTTCGTCTATTACTTTGAAGAAGAGTCATTAATATTCAAAGGAAGCTGCATACACGGCTTGTCAGCCAAATGCAGGTCAGGCTAGTACATATCCTAAGACCACGTGGTTTTCTTTGCATAATATTTCTTTCTCACCATTTTATCTTATTGTTGGCAAACTAAACTAATGGTATATGAAAGTAAAATGCCATTTCCAGTTTGAGTTGTACAATGAAATATAATTGAAATATAGATTTAAAATTATTGGTATATACTAAGTATACCATCAGTACACACAATAAATGGTTAACATCTTTGAAATAACATGATAATGCAAAGAATTATATAGATGTAGGTGATGAATATAAAAACTGTGGACATCAAAGTAAATATATTTTCCATCTTATGCTACATTATGTAATAAATAGTACAACGTTGGGATTAAAGAATTATTACCTCTCATGGCAACAGTCACTTCAAATCCTTACAATGAATTTGCTTACTTTATACCAAGGAAATTGAAATATCAAATTGAATCTTAGCAATTAAGACAATGAATCAGTTTTAAATAAATTCTTTAAAAAAGTAGATTTGATAGGAGCTGGCAATTAAAAGGTTAAAGAACTAAATGTACCAATAACTTGAACAAAACAAAAATGGTATTTGTATTGTTTATAACTTTGAGAAGAGTCAAACATTCAAACTTTTGTTCAAACAATCAAATCTCTCCTTACCTTTTTTGAGGTTTTCAACACATTTCAGCTGATCCTTTCTTCAGCCTTCACTAGGTGTATGATACAAGAAAACCACAATTTCTCCGCTGGGGAGGTCAGTTTCTTTGCGCATAGAAGAAAGGTTTACCCCTTTTCTTGTATTATACACCTGACAAAGGCTAAAGAATGGATCATCTGAAATGTTGCATTGAAAACATAAAAAAAATAAGGAGATTCGATTGTCCAAACAAAAATTCGAATGCAAAATGATACTTGATAATTGAATTTAATAAAGATGATTGATGATCAAAATGGTAATGATCAGAAAACTTTACACTGAATCATTTGAACTAGTATCCTCATCTTGATTGTAATCATCAAAATATTTCAGCTGCAATATCATCCAGCCTTCTTCAGCTGTCTGTTGTAGGCAGTAACTGTCTGAGAATTTGAACCAAACCTTTTATTCAATCCATTGGGGCAGATCGTTCTCATGCCAGGGGTGTGAGCGTGTCTTGTATCAGTTAATTCTTCCTTGTTAAATTGTCAGAGAACAACAAAGACCTGAAGACGGCTGGAGTGTACAGCGACCAAAAAATTATGACAATATCACCTAAGATAGTGATTCTAATAAATCAGTGAATAATATTGATAATTTGTCATCTTAAAATTTAGAATAAATCAAAAAAACTAGTTTTCGGTGCTTTTTTTCTCATGAATAGTCAAGAGGTTATTTAGATTCAAAATAAAATGAAGAATTTATAATCAATCAGCAGTAATTTTAATAAATAATTACAACAAAAAAAACAAGAGTGCTTTTGCTAACACAGGTTTATGCCAGAGATATGCAAAGCCTTATTGTAAGCAGTCTCTCCATGAGGAGGGAGGCATTCTTGACCATAACTTAGTGCGAGTGCTTTGTGCACTGAAACCAATGTCAGATTTGTTTCTTGTTAGTGAAAGGTAGAAGAATAAAACTACCAAAGACAACAAATGATGGTGGTTTTGATGGTGCAATGATAAGTATATAATGGTCATAAGCTAATCAAAGCATGTTATTTGTAAAGTCTTAGTCTTGCTCATTATATTTTGGGTTTTTTTCCCAAACAAATGGTTTTTTTTTAACTGATCTTTTAAATTTTCAAAGTATTCTTGAGCCTACCTGACTTTAACTATTAAAAATATTTGAATGAAGTTATCAAGGGGATAACTTCTGATTGAAATTATTTTCCTTCCACCTGTAGGTAATTTTCTTTTCTATTCACAGAAGAGTTCCACTGTCAATTAAGAGCAGTATCAAACAATCTATGAATTTGAGAGTCAATATAAGAACCATCTCTGATTACATATCTACATAAATTGATTGTAAAAATGCTTTCATTTTTAAGGATTGACTAGATGTATTAAGCTATCTTGTTGACACAGAAAAACAATAGCACATTCCTGATTAGCGATGTTACATATCCCAAATACTAAAGGGTTGGTAGAATGTCTTTCAGTACATGAAAAAAAAGATTAACAAACACTTGATGAAAGAGTTGTTTAAGTCATACATTCAAAATTCAGTGTGAACTATTCTTATCTGAATTTTGTTAGACAGGATGTTTCAATCAATATATGTGGCATAGTTGGACTATTTTGTTTGTCTCTGCCTCCCCTTCCAGCCTTCTCCAGGTGTTTTGTGGTGAAATGTGTCACAGGAATTAGTTTCTACATTCTAGAACAAAGCACACACAAAGAAGGCTGAAGGGTTCATGGCTGAAACATTGTGAAAAAATGAGCAACACAGACAAGAAAAATAATCCAAATATACCATATACATTGATGAGAATTAACTATGAAGAGTTTCAAGTTTTCAATGTTAATTTTGCATGATCATTTCAGGGCTTTGAAATGAAGAGCAATAATATTTCATATTTTTTTTATCAAATTAAGTTTTTGCCATTACAGTATATACACTTTTTATGAAACTGTTCTTGTGACCAGTTTTCGTTTTTTTTTTTTTTTTTTTTTACACATGTGACTAAAATGTTCAATAAAAAGATGAGATTGCAGTTAGAAAGCTGACCCAACTGTAAAAACATCCAACCGAAAACAAAAGACTGGATTAGTAAAGTGACAAGGTGCAGGCTGTTGTGACGGCAAACGAGTCTTGGTGTACATTGTTATACCTGCTGAAGTGACCAGCCAAGATCCTTGACCCATCAACCAGGAAACCGGAACCTCTGTTAAAAATACATCATACCTCAAATTTGGCAAAAATTATTTGACATCCAATATCGTAGCATAAACCTGGTGAAATAAAAGGTCCAACAAAAGACCAAGTGCCAGTGTAGGAATATTGCAATGGAAGATAAGACCACATTACAACTACTGCAGTGTTTCTTGAACTATTTCAATGTCATTCAATCTACATTCTCTATTACAAAATCTCATTCAACCATGACTAAATTTCCTGATGTTTTTTATCATACCATAATCAGGATGCAAATGTCCTCCTACCTACCAAAGAAAACTAGGAGTAACAAAAAAAATGATCGAATTTTCGTAGTATACATAAATTTAGCAAACAACTCTTAAAATTCACAATCAGATTTTTTAAAATGATGTTTTTCTTATTGTAGATGTTTACCACAAAAATTATATTTCCTAAGAATGCAAAAAATATGAATACCTGAGTAAATCAAATCTTTCATGTTTCATTCACCCTTCCATGATTTATTCACCAGCTCAAAAGAATTAAAAAAACAAAAACAAAAAAAAATATCATACTGTATGAATGGAAAAGTACTAAAAATTGTAAATATTGTAAATAATGAAAAAAAATTTTTGTGTATCATTCACCGGTAAACTATTATTTTCTGAGTATATTGCTAAAGTAGTGTATTATGAATGATTAAACAAACATTTTCACATATTGACAAGGATTCTTTTCTAGGTTTGTAAGAGTTATGCATGGCAGCATCTTGAGTACTGTGCACAGGCGTGGTCACCATACTTGGAAACGGATAAAAATTTTTTAAAAAAGTTCAAAGACACTGAGTTATGAGGAAAGGTTAAAAGAGATAGGTCTAGCAACATTAAAATATAGCAGAGTCTGGGATAACTCAATAGAAATGTTCATCATACATGGTTTTGAATCAGTCAACCTTAAGAAAAAGGTTCAGTAATCTGAGGCCATGAACATACTAGTGAAGTTAACAGATGTAAATAAAACATCAGAAAATTCTTTTTTAGCAATAGAGTTGTAGGTCTACGCAATAGTTTACCAGGGTATTTGGTCCTTTCATTGAATGTGGAAACTTTTAAGAAGAATTATGATTGCTATTAAAACAGAACAAATGGTTTAAAGCTCAAATTTGTTGTAAATTAGATTCAGCTCTATATTCTTTTTGTCTTGCACTAATATTATTGTCTCTTATGAAGCTTTTGACAGACATAAGTACATTATAAAAGGTACTTTTGGTACAATAAAATGTATATGGGTAGTATAAAATGAAGCATCATTTTCCCTGACGAATCTAGCCTTTGCAGCAATTGACAAATTAGTGGCACTTCTTTATCAGTAATGACCAACAAAATTTCTTATCTATAGAAATCAATAGATTTTTTCAACATAAATATATCTCCTTGGAAGAATGATACAATTATTCAGTAAAAAAAAAAAAAAAAAAAAAAAAAGTGATTACAGAATGAAATGACTATCAGTAATAAGATAAGAAACGCCTTTTTTTTTTACAATCCCAATTCCCATGTCAAAGATTTGGTTTAGTTTTGGGCTTCTTGATTTAGCATTGACATCTGACATATATATATCAAGTCCAGTGAAGAATTTTATTTTACTTGTCACCTTCCGTGTATGATGTCAGTATAAAACACCAATGGCAAACGCTGATTGTAACATTATCCAAAATTTGAAAAACATCCAACATCCAGTTTTTCCCCAATCTTAATGGCACAAAATATACTCTTTCTTTTGAGAGAATTCATAATGTATTGTTCTCTTATATCTACATTAAGTAAATTGTCCTTGATATACAATACCTATCTCAATGACCCTTTTCTGAGTTCCCTCTCTACACATTAGGAAAATTTGCAAGAGTTCTTACTCTTGCACACCAGATAAAATTGAAAGAAAAGAAAGAAAAGAAAAAAGAATGAGAAAAATGGTCAAAAAAAAAAAACAAAAACAAAAAAGCCATCAGTATTGCAAAAGACACAAATCAGAGTCAAGGAGGGTTGACACAAAATAGCTTGCATGATTTCTTGAAATTTCAGATAATTTAAAGCTGTCATGGGATAGCGGCAAATTCTAACCAAAAACAACATGAATTCATTTTTTCAAAGGAATTCAAACATATTTGAAATTTCAGGCCAGTGTAAAGTTTTTATGCAATGCAGAAAAGAAAATTTAAAAGAAAATTAACCAATTTTAATTTCAGCTTTTATATACATGTAACGAACCTTTAAAAATGAACCTGCTAGTAAATCAAAGGGATATTTTGTCCGTAATTCTAGTAGTTGTGGTTGCCAGATGTTATATGCAGTACAAGACCAAATTTGTATGATCTTGGGACCAAATTAAGTAGCTTCAGTACCAAAATAATTGAATAACTTGAAACCCATCACCAGAATAAGCTTGCCAGTAAAATGGATTAAAATACGTTTTTATTCATTGTTCATATATATTTATGACACGGTATCTATAACTTTGAAGAAAGTCATTAACATACCAACTTTTGTTGGAACAATCCAAATCCTTCTTCCCATCAGCAAAGCATTGTGAAAACATCAAAGATGAGAAAAAGAGATTGAACTGTCCAAACAAAAGTTGGTATATTTATGACGTATCATATCATTCATACATGAGGGACTTATCTTTTGTGAATTTTCCTTCAGTACCAAATAGCTTTTTTCAATATTGAATTCGCTCAATTTTGGTTTTGAAAAGTACCAAATGTTAACCCAAAAAATAACTGAAAGAAAGCAATGAGGTTTTCAGATTGAATTTGACAGAAAACATTGGTCATTCAGCCATTATATGACATGCATTTCGATCACTTCTTTATCAATGCTTTTACAAAACTTTTCAAGAAACTTGGAAGTTCAGCTTCAATTCATAGATTAAAACTAAATCTCAAGTTAGTCTTATGGTTCATGCTCAATTATATTCATATTGCAGAGAATTTTAAAAAAACTTTTGATAACTTTCTTCAAATATTGCAAAAAGTTACTTAAAGCAAAGAGTAAAACTAAATTGCACTTATAGTCACAGCATCTACTATGATAATATGGCAAGTGTATGGGTTTATCAATTCATTGTTTGTAATACTCAAAGCAAAATAAGTTATTCATGCAATAGTTAATTCCCTTAGAAGACTATTTCATCAATTTATTAATTGTAAGAAAAGGATGATTGTACACAATGATATTTGAATTCTGATAGAATTTTTCAATCAAATTAGCTTCACATCTCTTTACATTCTAAACTTTTACATAATTGCAATTGCAAAATTACTTAAATATTGCAGTCATTTATTGATGGCAAGGGTGAACTAGTCTATAAAATGAATTAGGTTTAAGAGATTTCATAAAGGATACTTTCAATCAAAATGTAGCCTCAGCATCAATGATGGATAACTCTATTCAACTTTGGAAAATCATAGATTTTTTTTTCTTACAATGTGAGCATTTAAAAAAAAAAATTATTGATGGTATACAACAGATACACCGAGACTCACATCAAACATATTTTCAACCTGCTATCACAACAACCACAATTGCAGACCATATGGAAGTACAACAGATTTAAAAACAGAAAACATGCATTTAATGAAAACATGGAACTTCAAGTCACCAATTATTGCTTATTGCACAAACTATATAGGAGAAAAATACTATCAATCTGGCTACACCATATTTTCAAAATGGTAATACTAGGAATGTGAAAAATTTGAAGACATTTTTTCAAAAGGATATAGCACCGTATCAAGGGTTGTCAAAAATTATAAAAAGTGCTCATTTAGTAAAATTTTATTCACCCAACAATCTTTGATTATCATTTCCAATAAATGGAACGCATAAATATAGATTTTCTATAGAAAATAAATAAAACACCACCAACTACAAACACAAAAAAAAATCCAACACAACATCAATTACTTTGTATAATTACCTTTTTGCAATCATTAAAGAACAAATGAGATTTCCAAAGATCATATATTTTTCTTTAATCGAGCAACATTTCAGTTATTCTAAAGGGTACTCAAAGAAGATTTAATTTCTGAAACACTAAGCCTTTTTCAGAATTCTAAAAAACAAATTGTATATGCCAGACATAATTGAAGAAAAAAAAATATTACCATGCGCCCTGGTATCATGACTAGGGGTTCGTCCACCAAAGCTCAATATGGACAGTTTTAGGGTTTAGATGAGTTTCATATGTACTTGGTAAGACTTTGTATTCTAACAACTATTTTTTTTTAGTTTGGAAAACCTTAATCACCAAGGTTAAACAAATGGACAAGCTGGCCCTGCTAGTCTTGCAGACCAATCCAGTAGTGTAACAAGTTCAATCCGCACTAGTTGTTATATGGTCAGACTAAATTTAGCTTCGCAAATGCTTATAGTCAGTCATAACAACAGAAGAGGTGAAAAATAATCAAAAACTTAGCAAGAGGAAAGAATATACACACATGGGCAGACTTGGAGCCTGAAATGTTGATATAAAACATATGATTCTTGAAAAAAACTTCCCCTCTTTTAGAAACCATGAACAACACATTCACGGGAACACAAATTAAAAGCAAAAGAAAAAAAGAAAAAAAAAATGTTATAATATGAGGTAAAAACATTTTTGAAAACTAGGCATTTTTGAGATTAAAAGAAAACAATATGTAGACAAGATACTGACTAGAGTTTTGAGAGGGTTATTAACATTTAAAGATTATTTTGGGATGATTGAACTCCTTTTTAATGTTGTTCGCATGACATTTTGGTCGATCAAGTCTATTGCCTTACTCAGGTGTACCATTTAAATGTAATAGTAGCAGCAAGAATGCTTATGAAGTAGGATTCAGAAGCTTTTAATGCCTTTCCTGTTAGGCCAGGATTTCCATACTTAGTCCATGTAGAGTAGTGGAAGCCACATTGAGTTGAATTTCTATTCACTACCATTACATTTGGATAGTAAACCTGAAGAAGGGTGTAGCCTGAAACGTTGTGTGAATAACAAAAAAAGGAGATCAATCATCAAAAAAACTCTTTGAAATACGTAGATATATTTTGTAGTCGAAAAAAAAAAGGAAAAAAAAACAAACAAACGAGACCAAAAAAAGAAAAAAAAAGAAAAAAAAAAACACATACACATACACACACAAGCTAAAATGGATAGTATATCCAACAATAGAAGAGAATGGGCAGCTATTTATTCACAACTGAACACACTTTCCCACCCATGTTTGACTTGGAATTGAAATTCGCCTAAAAGTGAAAAAATCATAATGTCTGATGTGCTGGTATAAAAGATAGAGGGCTGGTTACTAGAGACATAAACTGTACAATATATGAATGAATGTAAAAAATGGATCTTGTAAGACAATGGGGGGGATTTTTACTGGTGGATGTTTATTATAGGCTGGAAAATATAGTAATTGGTTAGTATTTATACAGTGGTACTGTCAGTAATCATTAACACACCAACTTTTGTTCAGACTATGGAATCTCTTCTTACCATCTTCAATTGTATCAACAAAATGTTCCAGCTTTCAGCCTTTGTGCTCAGTTGGTAGTATGATTACATCGTAGTACCTAATGCTGACAAAAAATAGATCATTTTGGTTGGTATATTATCAACTAATTTTTTTGAAAAAAGAAAAAGAGAAAAAAAGAAAAAAAAAGGTTTGTCTAATTTATTTGCATGGAGAGGAAATGGATTGATTCTTTGCTTCTTTTCTTGGATTATACACCTGGGGGATACTGAAGTATCGATCAGTCAAAACATATACACATCAAAGATGGGAAGAAGAGATCTGAGTGTCCAAACAAAAATTGGTAGATTATGCAACAGGTTCAAATAGCATGGTATTAGGCGAGTTAACTGAACGCTAATTGAACTTATTTGAGTAAGGAATTAAGCACTGTGGTCATCGAAAATTTTCCACATTTCTCATTCATGTCTATCTAAACGGTTGAGTGGCTTGATGATAAAATCTATGCCTAAGCTAACTCCTAATTTTGAATAGAGAATCAAGTCTCTGCATTTGTAGGATCTATATCAACAGATCTGCGATTTTTTTCGCAGGGAGGTGTATTTATGAAATTCATCATCCACCAAATATTTTAGTGGACTCACATAGGTGCATTTAGTCTTGTAGCAAACTTTTTTTTGAGTAAGGGAACTCATCAATCTTTCTGTTGGAGTGTTTTGTGTGTCTGTATCAAAATACTTAAAAATAAAATACTTCTTAAAATATTGTGTATAGGGCCGGTGCACGGGTTTCATGCGCCCTCAGCAAATTTGTAGGTTCTATTCTAAGAACTATCATCTTCAGTTTGGAGTGTGTCCCTTGCTCAAGTTCACCTAATGGATGGGCTGGCCCCGATTGTATACACATTATTAATCTATTGATGTCAATACTCATGGATCCTAAATGAAGAAGATCTAGTGACAAAGAAATACCCCCACCTCCAAATAGAGGAAAAAGCAGATTCTAGATGAATGTCAAGGGCTCTTGTATGCAGAGATAAGCTGCATATTCAGTATCAGTAAGGAATATAACACATATCAAATCAGGTCTGGTTAGTCACACAATAGAAACTGTCACATAACCAACATCTTTTAGTGGCATGCAGTGTTGGGGGGATCAATTGAAAAATGGGTGATCACCTTTTGTTGGGCAGCGATCACTATAAAAAAGTCAAAACTTCCAAAAACAAGCATGAACACTGACAGGCACAAAATAAACATAACATAAAATAAGATTGTAAATAGGACCCCGCCACCCATAAAAAAACATTTTGGGGGAAACAGTTATTTTTCTAGACATAAGGAGTATATAATTAAATTTACAGCCCTCTAGCTCCATTGGTGCTGACTGTACACATGGTACATGAATAGCCAGACAAATTTAAAGACTGAAGAAACCCATGTTGATGTTGACAGTTTTAGTAGAACGTTTCTAACAAGAAACAAAGACAAGAGAAACTGAGTACTAGTGGATTTCATAATGCTGAATACATTGATTGCATACATGGTAGTGATGTTAAAAGTGGTTTTGTTTGTTTTCTACAATCTCAAAAAAAAAAAAAAAAGTTGAAAAAAGTGAGGGAATATAATGTGATGTAAATATCATCAAAAAGAAAATGAAGAAAGCAAGAAAAAAACAAAAAACAAAACAAAAAAAACCAAGATACCAAATCATGCCTGCAGAAAATGCTGAAAATGTTACAGACATGCCTCAGATATTTTAATCATCTGTGAGGATATTCACAAAGAGGCAACAAATTAAATGCAATTTCAGGCAATACATTACGCCATAATCATCATCAGTCACATGATCAATAACATGAACACAAGAAGAATGTGATATGATACAACACACCATCATCAAACACAAGAAGAATGTGATATGATATGATACAATATACCATCATCAATCACAATAACATGAGCACATGATACAATATAGTCATAGCACAAGAAGAATGTGATATGATACAATACATCATCATCATCAATCACAATAACAAGAGCACATGATACAATACATCCACAGCACAAGAAGAATGTAATAAGTGATAATCCACGGGAAGATAGACAAGACAAGCAACAATTATGTCTCTGGTGTTCCCTTTACACAAAGGGTCCAGAGATACTAAAGGTAAGACATACCTGTATGAACTAAAGCAGTGATGTTAAATTGGGAACACGTCTCCTTAAGAACAGTACAGGGAAAAGTTACAGATGGAGTGAGGGAAGGCCACTCACCTGTTTGGGAGAAATAACAATAATGATGAAAAGAAACAAGGTATATTAAGGTGATTAATATTACATCCACTGGAGGAAGAGGAAGAAGAAGAGTTAGAGAGAGGGAGAAAATAAACAAACCAAAACACCACACCTTAAAAGAACAAAAAAAGATCACAATGATAGGAAAAGAACAGAAGAGGCCAAGGCAGATATAAGAGACTAGTAACCAGATAGTTTGAAGCAGGGCATTCCCCAACCTTTTTTGCACTTTTGCAATGGCTAATAATGCACTCAATTTTTGTACCTAAAAGGGTTTATTTAATGAGTTCAATATTACGATCAAGAGAAATGAATTTTATTTTACGAAGAAATATCACCAAATATTGTTTCCTCACAGCCTGGCAGCACATGCTTTGAAGCCCAGTACTAGTCTGCGGCTCAGGGGTTGGGGACCAGTGGTTTGAAGCAAATTTTCATGCGCATGCCACAATTCAGAGAGGGTGAGAATATGGGCTATTTTCAGAGTTCAGATGGTTGGGACTGTTCCACCAGGTTGAATAAACGGGAGAAAATTGCAGAAAATGAAAACAATGCAAAAAAAAAAAAAAAAAAAGAGAAAAGAAAGAAAGACAGAGAAGATGAAGAATAATGAGATATGTAGAGAAGATGAACTTTCATGTCTTTTTTTAATTGAAACTGGAAAAGCAACCTTTCGTACAGAATATAAAGTTTAGAAAAAAAGAAATTGGGTAGTGGAGGGACAGGAAATTCATCTTTTAATGTAATTCAGAATTACATTGGTAAGTAAATATGGATGTATCCTACTGCAATCAATGGAATTTTTTCTTCCAAGGAACATCAACGGTGTGAGGCAATCCTTGAACAAACGATAGGAAAAATGGTAAACCATGGTCATCTGACAATACTAAATCTGATTTGAAACTTTGCACAAAAAAATTTGAATTTTTACATTGATATTTAAGGTACAAAAAATATTAATGCTAAAGATATGGAGAAATTTATTCAAGAATAAGTTATACATTTTTGTACCAACTTTTCTATTTCAAAAGTTTAGGAGTGATCTTTACTCAGCGTTAAGAATCCAGTATCTGATTGGGGCATTCTTTTGAATGCACCAATCAATAATAAAATGAGACCTTTGTCTTGAAGAGTGTAGTGATGACGGATAAAACTGGACTTTATAAATAACCGACCAAAGTGGATATTTTGCCCTTCCATTTATGTTA
Organism: Thysanoteuthis rhombus; assembly: GCA_963457665.1. Lineage (NCBI taxonomy): Eukaryota > Metazoa > Mollusca > Cephalopoda > Oegopsida > Thysanoteuthidae > Thysanoteuthis > Thysanoteuthis major. Next base: position 50,644,959 of record OY735198.1, read on the forward strand.
GAATTATTATTGGTAAAATTTGAGTAAATAAAAATGTTGTACCAGATAAAATGATAAAAATCAGGATCTGAGAAGTGCAACTGATACACGTGTGAATACAGTAATAAAATCCAGAGTTGAAATAAGAAAAAGCATGAAGAGCAAGGAATATCATCTTCTCCTGTTTACATGCAATTGTAAGCAATAAAGTCTCCAAACAACATTACACCTTCTTTCAGTAGACAGTGTAATATAAAATTCTTGCATTGATTAAGGAATACACTGATCCAAACAATAGCAAAATAAACAAACTAAAAAAACAAAAACAAACGTGAATTAAATAAGTCAGAACATTAAAAAGATTTCAGATAATGGTTAAGGAGTTGATGTATCTTTTGAATGAAATATCAACAAAAGGAAACACTTAAACATTTCAAGACTAATCTATAAAGGTGCTTAATGCCTGAATTATAATGTCTCAGTAGACTTCTAAAAGAGATCTACATATATATTCCAGCAGTCATAGAAACCTTGGGATATGTATGTCCCAGGAGTCCCTGATTAGTTTTCTAAAACCATCAGATAAATTTAAGATGCTTTTTGCTTCTTATACATTTTTAAGAATTAAGGCATTAAGCTGTTTAACAAGTCAGTCTTGAAAGGGTTAATAAACATCAAATCCATCATCCCCACCAATTCTACCACCACACCCACCACTTTCTGTCCCATTAAAGCATCAGTCATTAAATATTCAATTAAATGATTATAGTTATTATTTGTGTTAGTTTTACAATTCATAACATCATTAGTAATCAACGTTTACCTCGGCTATTCAACTTCTTGAGATGTTTGTAGTTTCCTTTCTAACTCTTCTTAACTCTACTTCATTTAGTATTGATTCACTATAGTTCTCTTTTCCAAATATTTTTCGTAACAAACTTAATTAGTTTAAAATTCCAAAATAAATAATGATAAAAGATAGCATCATAGATAGTCCCTGATGTAAGACGAAATAACACAGAACAGTTTATGATATATACTAATATGAATTGATACTTCACCAGCACCAGATTGTAGCTATCAGAGGAGATACGGAGCAATAATCCATTCCATCTGGTTGAGGCTCAACTACACTGTCATATTCCTTTATAGATTGCTGGTACAATCTCTATTTATGCTATGTTACAATGATCTGGTTTAGTGCTGTATTTCTTTAAAGACATTTTCACAGTGCTAATCAAGATATTACTGTATTCAAATTGTCGTTTTTGATTATGAAATTAGAAAAGAAACATTAAACCCCAAGACAATGTAAGAATAAACAGGAGATTATGTAATGGACCAAATTTAAATGATGTAGTTATTTAGCCTTAAACTGATAACAGAACTATTTACAGACACATTTGTATACACACTCACTTGATTTCAACAAATCATTTTTTTTCTTCTTTGTCACAAATCTTTTTTCAATAAAAATTTTCAAACTATGGTTGGGTGAGAACTTGTGAAGCATTTCATCAAATGGTATTAGCAGTCTAACAAATGACCTTCAACAGATGCAAACTATACTAAAAATGCCATTAAAACAGAGAAATCATACTAAGAAATATATTTGACTAACAGCACACCAACAGTAAAAATGAAATGAATTAAAACAAAAAACATTTCAGTAATCAACAAAAACTTTTATATCAGTATACTGATATTTGTACTAATCAACCTTTTCCCCTTTCGTCTTTAGCTAAAAAGATTACAAAATCAAGTGATAAAACCACCAGATTGGCAAATCTTTCTGGGAAAGCTGGACAGATATTACCTGCAGTTGATATGGTCAAGGCTCGAAATACAGGTTTGTGTATCAAGGTAAAATTATATACCACACTTAGGAGATAGCTATTCACTATTGTGCCATGGCAAACAGTTTGAGAACCAATGGTTTAGACACTGAGTTTCTAGAAAACATCAGTTCTGATTTAGCCAAGTGGACAGTATTAGAACAAAGAAAACATCTACTTCCAGAGTCTAATGAAGAGACAAAGTCTTTTTAGTTTCTGAAACACACAAAAACAAAAACAACCCCCCCCCCAAAAAAAACAAAATTGGTTAGTCACTCAATAGGAAACGTCGTGTGACCAACGTTTTTCAGCAGCATGCTGTGTTAGGGGGTGGTCAATGAAAAATTAGAAAAAGGAGTGATCCATTGATAACTTAATAATAAGTCCGAATTTTCAAAAAATAAGAGTGGTACACACTGAGGGACTAATTGTAAACTGTAATCATCTCCCATTGAAACCTATAGGGGAGGGATTTTTAAAAAATCAAAATGTTTTTATTAAACAAAAGGAGTAGCTGTTTGAATTTTCAGCCCTCTGGCTCCATTGGTAAGGCCTGTATGCATGCTAGCTAGTTAGCCATTCAAACTGACCCACTAAGAAACTGAGGAAACCTATGCTGATAGTTTTGGTGGTCAGTTTCTAAAAATTAGATAAGGTCTTTCACCAGATACACAATACAAACATTATTTACATAACAAGGCAGCATTTTTTAAAAATCTTGTTCATTCATTCATTTATTTTTTCATCAGTCCTTAAGGTCCATTGTAGGAAACAAGTCTTCCCAAAGTATGTATATGACATGAAGTCACCAAAAATTGAGAAGAAAACACATAGAAAAAGTATAGAGAGAATTACAGCCATATGGACCAAAAGATGCTTTTGGAACATAGGTATCAATGAGGGTAATGGCGTGTCATATCAACATTTTAAAATTTGTCTTTTACTCAAATACCATCCTTAAAAAAAATGAGAGAAGAAAGAAATAAAAGCAGAATAAATTTGAGAAATCTTATCAAAAATGAATTCCTCAAAAGTTACACCAGGAAAGAGCTTTGCAATAAGAGAACAGACCTTGCGGATTATGACAGACTAGCATCGTACCCATTAAAAAATGGTGGGATGATTTATGTATGCATTAGCATTTCTGCCTCGGAACAAAATGTTGTTTCCCTACCTTCTGCCTAGGATTAGAGAATACTATCTTTCAATCATCATCATGTGGAAAAGATCTGTTATATATATATATATATATGGTTTGTACAAAAATGATTGTGGTCCCTACCATTGTTAAGTCTCTATTTTCTTAAAGCACACTAGTAATTTGCATAATTCCTGTACTAAGAGTTTAGTTGAAACTGTTACCTTTTTGGAGGATTTTTCAGATGACTGCTGTTGTGTATCTTATTTTCTTGTTTTTTTTTTTTGAGGGGGATGGTTTTGTTTGTTTTGTTTTCTCTTTTCAGTGGCTCAAGATTTGTGTTTTCCTCTGAGATTCTTGGTTTCCTCTGGGAATTTGCGGATGGTTTATTTGGTCTTTGGTTCAAAGATATTGGTAACTTCATTAGAGAGGTTGTTATTTTGATGTTGAGTTTGTTGATGTTGGTGTCATCGTCATTCATGTCTGTTTTTCAGTTCAAGCTTGAAGGAATGAATGGGCTCTTTTTCAATGCTAAGTGGGTGTAGTTTGGTGCAGAACATTTTCCTACATTTTTTGTTGGTGTTTATTTGAATTTTTGATCTTACCATTCTGTGATCACTTCCTATATTGACTTGGTTTAGGACCTGAATATCTTTGACAGTGTCACTTGTCTGTTAGGATGTAGACCTCCTTCTTGGTTTTATGACTGAGGCTCCTCCAGGTCCATTTTCTACTGGGTTCATGATTTTGAGCCCGTTTGCTGTTGCTAAGTCCACATGATCTTCACCTCTGTCACTTTGTATTTTTTTATCCCAAGTTGCCAATGCAATTTTTATCACCTAATCTACCTTAAGCATTGGAATCTCCCATTTTGATGTTGAAGTATGTTTTGATATCTAGTAATGTGGAGTTGAATCATCATCATGAAGTTATCTATTTCCTCCTTGATTGATGTTCAGTTTGTACCACTTTGAGAGCTGTATGGTGATGCTTCATGATCAGACGTAGCTTTGAATCCTATCTTCTAGGTCTTTATGAATAAAAGAGCAAATTCTACTGTTTTCTTTTCTATATCTGTAGGGATGTATACTCCATAGTTTGATTACTTCTTTTCTAGGTCTTCTCATTCCACTCATTCCAATAATGTCCCATTTCATTATTTTATCAGGCTTGTGTTTAGCTTTGGATCGTCGTCCTCAATGCACATCACCCCTACCTGAAGGAAATGATTTGGCCTAATTTAAATTAGCTACCTTAGCAGGAATGTCTGGTATCATCTTGATTATACAAACCTAAGGGAGTATTGGGCCATATCCTGCTATGCTGGGCCATGATGTGTTGGCAAGGAGTCATAAATCTTTTTTTAAAGGCTTTTAACTTACTCCATTTGACCTTCCTTATTGAGAATAGGAAAATAGCCAAAATAAATTTATATTATTCGATTGCAAATGGATGGTTTGGTTTTATACTTGACTCACTGTGGACTTGTAGCTTCTCTCCTCACTTGCTTGCATTGGCTTTTTTGACATTGCAAAGTAGATTTGACTTAACGCATTTATCACCAGCAGTGAAACAATTACAGGACAATAGGGCAACTCAACTGCACTTCAAATTTTTTTCCAAAGTGATAGCCATCCATACCACCAAAACACTAGAAGCTACTCTACCACTGACCATCTCCATTAGCTAAATTAACAAAAAGAAAAAAACAGCAGAATACTAAATGCCACTCACTGTAATATTTGTCGACTTTAAGAAGGCCTTTGACCCAGTGGAAATACCCAAAGTCATTGACACTATCTAACAACAAGGCGGAGATCCCGAATATGTCAAAATTCTGCAACACATGTACTGACTCAGCAGCTCCTTTGTCAGGCTACATGAAGCTTTTCAGCTCAAAAAATGGGTAAGACAAGGCCATACCAGCTCAACCAAACTCTTTACAGCCTGCCTCAAGATGATCTTCCAAAATTTGAACAACTAAATGAATCAGAATAGACAGCGATTACCTGTACCCCCAGTTTTGTTGACAACATTGTCCATTTTTCTGAGAACCTTTGTGATCTCCAAATAATGTTAGACGAAATGAATGAAGAAAGTTGGTTTTCACATGAACTTCGGTAAAACAAATGTCATGTGCAACAAACACTTCGAGGATCAAGACAAAAATCAAAAGTGCTGAGATAAAGAAAGTACAACACTACATCTACCTAGGACAACAAATCAGAGCAAGCTTAACCTTCAGAAAATCCCCTCAGTTAAAAAACGAAGGCTCTACAATCAACACATCCTCCCTATAGTTATCTGTGGGGCTGAAACATGGGACCTAACCAAAAGATCAGCTCTCAAACTGAGATCTATGCAACTTGCATAGGAGAGAATCATGATTAACATCACATGGAGGGTTCACAAGACAGCACAGTATATTAGATAACAAGGGTTAGAGATAACATAGAAAACTCAACTGGCAATTAACTAGTATAAGAATGGCGTGAGAATGCCAGACAACCAACTCACAATCATCCCCAGAGATCATATATGAAACTGTGGCTGATAAGAAATAAGATGGCACGATGAACTAGATAACTTGAGGAAGTCCACATATGAGTGATCTAGCAAATTTTTTGAAAAGTCTACATCCAACAATAGATGTTAAGACACAGATGATGATGATAATTTAGTGTATTTTTTCAGGTTATGCTTTGTTACATTATTTCATACTGCAACACCTTAACTGTATTACATCAAAATCTACACTAATCAGAACCACATTATTCAAAGTATTGCTGTAAATAGCTGCATTGTACAAAATACTTCAAGGGTACAACATGATAAAGTAGCGATATTGTGAGATCATTGGAGTTAATTTGATTGTACTTAAAATATAAAAATGGAATCAAATGTAGAATCTGGACCCCAAAATTCATTCAACTCGAGGGCTTATATTTCCAGATTACACCATAATTGAAATTTGATCCAATCAAAACAAGGATGAAAAATAGAATTTAGACCCATTTGGCTACATGAAAGAATATCGTCCAAACTTTACATTTGATCTCCAAAATGTTAGTCATGTTAGCTGAAATATCACATTGCAAACGAACTTTTATAAATTAAGGTAACCTGTGATCCGTGTCATTACACACATATAATATTAGCTAAAAGGAACAAATGAAAACACTGAATAGTGAAAATTGTGTTTTCGCAGATCTGAAAAAAAAAAAAAAAAAGGGCTGTGGTGACATTTTTGTCTGCAGAGTCCCAGATTTTCAGAATGCAAGACAAGTATTGTATTCTCTCAATTTCCTGACAATGAGATTTGCTTGTCATAGAGCACCAGGCGTTCTTTTTAACATTGAGAAAGAAACACACAGGTCTCATGGTTTGTCCATCATAGAGGCAACCCACCGAGCAATTGACAACCAACTCAAACTCTCCTGTGACACCTCACAGCACAAATGGAAGATGAAATAAAATAAAAAGTTACAAATGGTCAAGTAATCATCAAATAGCACAGCAGATCAGAATTAGTCTCAGGAGTGTCTGGAATTGGTTTCAGATGAGTACAGTTCAAGAAATCTATCACTTAATGAAACAGAATCACTAATCATGAATGAACAGACGCACCTACCAATTTGGGAATGAGGGGTCTAGGAGAAAGGGCGAGGGTAGTGGCTGTAGGGAGAGATGAATATTACTTACCACGTAGAATGATATAGGAAAATTTATCAGGAAAGCATTTACGAGAGTCCGATTCGGACCTCGACCTAAAAGCTGGGGCACGCGCTGCAGATGCTGGGGAGATTGCAAAATGCACAGAAAAAAAATAAATAAACAAACACTAAACATACAAACAAACAAACAAACAAACAAACATAAACAGAAAAAAAAAGCAACTCTTCATGAATGGGGACACTGACAGCCATGCTTTTCACTTCCTGATGTGAAAGATACAAATGGAACGCTGACAGACAAGGAAACAAAGGTATAAAATTTAAAATATTACTTCAGGTAGCTTCACACTTTTTTTTTTTTGTATTTTGAATATCATTGAGATCTTGAACCATTAACTGCAGATGACAGAGATTTCCGTCATTGCAGTTCTATAGCTAACTTAATGAAATTTCCTTTTCATTGGGATCAATGGCAACTCAGTTCTGTGACTCGGGGCTTTCATCTTGCAATGGATAATTATTACTCATGCCACCTAATTAATGGGTTAATTGATTAATGATCAGGTCGATCACTGATCAAAATGCCATGAGGTTGTAGTGTGTGTATGCTGGGACGTTGTTTTTCTTCTATCTTGAAGTTTAAGCTACTTTTAATTGGAGAAACAACTCTATAGGTTTTAATGATTAGTTGACCACTCCCAGAAAGAAACCCTTTCTATAAAAATCCTTTATTACTTTTCTAAATCTATTGCATTTCATTGATAATTTTCTTTAAATTGAACAAAGAGTATTAGGTCTCAGAATTGAAAGTTCTCAAGTGTATTTTTGATAGAGTAACAATTTATATTTTTAATTCAAAATGAATCAGTGTCTCCTTTTTGGGGGCTTGAATAATATGTTAAGATTGCATGACTGATGTTATAAATGATGACAAATTTTTACTTGCCTTATCTCATAGCTCTAATGTCACTAAAGAATTACAACTAGTAATAAAGCTATAATCACTAATAAGAATGCGACAAAACTAATCATCGTACAGCTATACATCAGCTTGCTTCCAAGTTCTGGTAGTATGGACATAACTCAGCCAAGGCGTGAGTCAACAGTCAACCATTAAAAGATGGAGCAAAATTTATGTATAGCTCAACATAAGATATCATAACATATATATTAACCTAAACCTCAATATCATATATACATCTATGTTTTTTACTTTCTGAAGAGGAAGGAACGAATTTCATCCATTACGTTTTTTTAACTAAGTCATTAGATGTCTGTTCTTTTACCTTCCTGCTTTCCTTGTCTAGATATCTTGAAACAAGCATGTATTCATGACATTCTCTTCAGTGAGCTAAACATAACAAAAATTTGTCATTTGCAGTTGAGCCATAGAATGGCATTGACTGAAACACTCATCATCAGCAGTAAATAGGGTTTCAAGCTCTTTCAAGGAGCTACTTGTGATTGGACACAAGTCAGTCGGACATAAGTTGATGTATGACTGTTAAACACTAAGCCAATGTGTGATAAAAACTACAGGAGGGAATTGCACAGGATCACCCTCACTTTGCTCACTTTGTTCCATTGTGAATCAATGGACAAAATCAAGAAAATTTGAAGCATAACGGAGTGTAGAAAGTCTTTAGAGTTCTGCCTCTTATTACAATTCAACAACTACTGAGCTTACCAGAAATGAAACCAGTATGCTGGCATCTTTTCCACTAGGTTATTGGCATGATTTGATTATAAATTATAAAGACACAAATGAAAATAAGAAAGATAATCATAGAATCATAATGAACTTCAAAGCAAGAAACTAAGAGAATAAATGAAAATTATTTCAATATCAACATTTACTATACAAAATAGATCAAATTTTAAATGGTGAATAGCTTTTCAAATAATGAAAAGTGGCAAATGATACAAACAAAAAGGGATTAGTAAGTAGTTATACATAGATGGGGGATAAGAAAGAATCCTCTGAAGGTAAAAAGGAGTAATTTCACCTTTTTTGTCCAGATCTGACAGACTTGTAAGGTTCAAAGTATAAAACACCTGACATATCAGGGGTAGGAAACCTATCAGGTCTGTGAAAAGATTTTGACCAGCCCATGAGCAAATATCGAGATTCTATTCTTATTTTTTTGAAATGAAGATTCTTTGTCTTTTAAATAGATTCAAAAGATGCTTTGATTGAAATAAATTGCAACTAAATTGAGTGCCATGATTGATAATTCCCATATTCAAGCTCTTTCAAGACATTCATCTCGCCCACAGTCCTCTCATTAATATGTGATCTGACTCATTGTTAGTTACTTAAATATAAAATTAGTCATACTTTCAATTAAACATGAAATCATTTAATTTTAAAAGGATATAAAATGTAAGATTCAGATCTGCACTTTGAAAATTAATTACTTTTTTGCTTGATTTGCGCATATTTAGATATAATGGGTTAATCATCAGTTAAAAACCCTTCTAGACTGATAGTTATGGTCAGATGTTGTGTTAGAAAAGCAATATTGTTAGGTAAGAGCAAAAGAAGTTAACTAGTTTGAGCAGCTTTGGTGGGTAAATACCATATACACTCGTGTAATGTTTGACTATTTTAGACCAATTTTTTCACCTATAATTAGAGGGTTGAAAATCATATAAGGTATACTTTAGAAACAGGAGAAATTTTGCGGACTTCAACCATCTAATTATGGTTTAAAAAATTGGTCACAAAATGTTGAATATTACATGAGTATAAAAGTTTTATTAGAGAAGTGGTGGAAATCAACAGGTAAGAAGACAGTTGCAAAGAATCAGATGTAATCATCAGTAGTAGTAAGGTAATACAAGAGGCTATCATCAAAAGATACTAACAGGAATTGTCTTTTACTGAAAAAAAGTAATAATAATAATGTGATAGTATCCTACCAAGTATAGTTACCAGATTTGATGAAAATTTTCTCTATTACTAGCTTTTCAAAGATTTTTTTTCCATCAGCCTTTGCAAGTCTTGCTAGACAGAAGCCTTCTCTAAAGTGGTAAAACATCAGAGATAATGGGCTTTACCTTGCCATGCTGGTGCATGACATATTGGCAGATGGAAGGAGATGGATTCATGTCTCTCCCAAAGGGTAATAATGCAAACTGAACACAAACTGTCTCAGGCAGAGTTTGAACTCCGTTTGCTGATCCTATTTTCTATGTTGTTTGCTACTTGGTCACCTTACAACTCCATTGCTAGCTTGACTTCATCCTATCGCTACTTTTTATAACAACATACTCGGTCAATGAACTCTTTGGCTGCTAAAGTAGAAGGTGAGAAATCAAAAATAAAGTAGCTACCGATGAGACTTGAACTTACATCCTACACCTCAGGAGTCACTTTCCTCGACAGGAAAAGGTTGCAGAATGTCTACAGATTATGCTCTACTCTTGAACAATCATCCCCCACCACCACCACTGGCTTATTAATCTACATCACAGAATGAAACAGTAATATACGGGAGCATTATAATATAGCATAAATTGAGTGTGCCAGAAATCATTTTCAAACATAAAGATATTGCTGAGTCTCAACAAGATGGAATGGATTAGTGCTAAGTCTCTCATCTTTCCAGAGCTGGTGAAATAACAATGATAAATTGTGAGTATGTGTTTATTCTCATACACATGGCATATTAACCAAAGAGTACAGAATACAATTATTCTGCAGACTGTCCATGATACTGTCTTTTATCATCAATTTTTTTTTCAGAAATTTATCATTATTGAATTCATTACGAAAAATATTTGAAAAAGTGCACAATAGCAAATCAGCTCCAAACGAGATAGTACCAAGCTGGATATTACTTCAATAGTCAACAATCACTTATCTTTTCTCATGTAGTTTAAATCAATATAATCATATCCATGTGAAGAAATTAACTTCATACAGATATAAACATAATATTGATGTATGGCCAATTGCATGAAAGGCAGAAGTTAGTGAATAGATAAATAAAAATACAGTGTACAAAGCTTAAAATTGCAAAGAGTCTGAAAACTGCCAAAATGGCCAGTCTTTCATCTTCCAAGAGAAAAATAGTTATTTTGAAATTCATGTGGGCAAGAACTTCCATCTTACTTCTGGCTAGAACTTACTATCAGTATATTAGGGTTAAATAATATAGAATCTAACTTGATTAGTATTGAAACTATACATTATTTACATTAGGATTATGAACATTGCGTAATGCCCGAGTAAGTTTGAGCAACATTTTGCCTGAGAAATAAAGTCAAAAGAAATATCAGTAAAATGAATAAATTTAAAAAAATCCAAGTTAGGAGTTGAAAGTAAGTTTATGCTGATTGAATTTGTATGGTGTGGATAGAAGAAATATAATACACCACATCCTAAATCTCATAAAAGTGTTCCGCTTCAAGTAAAGAATAAAATGAAAGGTGATGAACAAGTCACAACTGACGGACGAACTAATACCAACACAAAACAACATCATCTACACATAGGAGTCGGAGAGGTTCATTTTTAGTCTAGGAGAAATAAAAGACACTCGGGAATGAAATGAATGTGCAGAAATAGTTTTCCCTTATCTATAAATACAACTTAATTCATTTTGTGCTTTGAAAACTGGATGATAAATCAATTCAGGGAAATGCATTTTTCCTAATATTCTCTGCTAAAATAAGAGGGTCCCATCAAATATGGTAATATTGTCCTTTTTATGCAAATTGATTTAAAAGGAATAACTGTTTATAGGGACCAAATTTTAGGTTTCTGAAGTATCCCGCTCATGCGGAATCCACTATATATATATATATATATATATATATATATATACGGATGTATAATTTGACAGAATGATTATAAATTGCGTTTTATCATTGAAACTAACTTGAAATGATCTCCCATCATTACACAGTTGATATATCACTTCACCTAGACAACGTAGATAGAATAAACAATAAAAGAAAATGGGGCTGCAGCAGCAGCAGGAACTGAATCTGCGACCAATAGGGTCATATCTTTATATATATATATATATATATATATATATATATACACACACACATGACCATATTTTCATATAATTAAAAATGTGAATTTATGTGACCAATGAAGTCCAAATAAAATATTTATCATTAGAATTCCCATATGATACTGTTAGGAAAAAAACAGAAACCAAGTGAGTTTAGTTTCAAAAGTTAGATTTGGAGACAAAAAGGATCAAATTAAAGAGAGATAGGAAGAAATACAATTTCTAGATGATGCCATATTATGAAATTGATATTTTTTTAACTTTGATTCTTGAACATTCCTATGTAATAGAAAAAAACAATAGAATAAGGGTCTAGATTCCTCAAAACAATGATTGCTGAAAATGTTTCTGATGTGCAGTTTTATATGTCGACAACAAAGTTTTCTTGGGCACCAAAACAATTACATTACTAATTTAGCATCAAAGAATGATAGCTTTTAGTGTTGAAATATATAACATACAAGACTTTCTTTTTGTTGTCTTTTACAAAGCTGTAGACAAGACAAAAAATGGATTCTCGTTTATAAATTTAACAGATAGGAATTGTTTTCAAGACAACATTGAGAATTGAATGTGAATTTAATTATTTGGTAAGCTTATATGTAGCATTTTTTTTATTACAGGTTATAAAATCATTAACCCATTAATTGTGGAATGACGGAAATTTCTGTCTATGGCCAACTCAATGAAATAGTTCTGAGTTGGGGCTTTCATCTTGCATTGGATAACTTGCAATCGACGAAGGCTTTTATCTTGCAGTAGATAACTATTACTCTTCACAATTTTCCACAGTTGACGGATTAATCATATTATATTTTGATTACATGTTATAGAATGTAAAGTAGGGTTAATAACAAAATTGGCATCATCTTTGAAAGAAACAAAAGATAGTTACAGAAAGAACTCACAGTATCCCTGAAGTCACAAGAACATAGGGATGGTTTTTTTTTTTTCAACTCTTAAAATCTCATGTATAAAAGAAGGGTATGTAATCAAAATCCTCCAACCAACAGGTAGCCAAGATTTCTCCCAAAAAGTAGACACAGCAAAAAGAAAAAGAAAAAAAAAAAAAGTCCTAACACACCATGGGAAGACGGATACTTGGGAGAAAAGGAGATTGAAGAAAGCATGAAGGGATTTTTTTTTGTGGATAGGGACACAGGACATTCCGAGAAGTGGAAGAAAAACAAGAAACAGGCATGCAGAAAAGAGAAAGTAGTAAGTAGCAATACTACTAAGACTATTACCAGTAGTATACTACTAGTACTACTAATTGATGTCACTTACTGGGTCCCCCGCCCTTCAAGAGATTTGTAGCAGAAGAAACCGTGTGATAGGGGCTGTACTGTAGAAAAAAAAGGTTCACAAATTAATAGGGTAAGGTAGTGATCAAATAGCAGAATAAAAAGCAATCAATATAAAGAGCTCAATCGATCATTGTAATACAAGCTGTTTTATAAGTACAACTGGTAGGGACTAAGTTCACTTTTAAGTTTCCACTTAAATTCAAGTAACAGCCAATATTTCAACATGTACAGATGTGAACATATTGAAATAATATTTTTTTAAATTCTCATTTTTTTTGTCAACAAAAATCAATCAGGTAGGAAAAAAAAAAGATAACTAATAGTGGTTAGATATCCTGTGTAATTCAGCAAAACTTTTTTCTTTTATTTCATCATGTGAATTATCTTCACACATAGTATAAATGATTAATGATTCTGTAAGGGAAATCAATAAAGGCAATTATTTGGAAGCTCCTGCTCAATAAAGAAAAAAAAACAACAATTGAGCCCTCCCAACAAAAAGAGATAAAAAAAAAAAACATGAAGAATTATAAGTCAATAAAGTCTATCCGTCTTGTTAGATATTATATATAATAAAGAAACTGAACGATGATCAGACTTGGATAAAATATACAGAATAAACAAAGACATCACTGAGGAAAAACGGAAAAACACACGTATATATAAGTACAAATATAGATAAAAAGTAGACAAGATCAGAAGTCATCAAAGGAAATGGAGGCCAGATATCATATCATCGTTCAGTTGTTTCAAAATGAAGTGGCATCAACATAGATGATGAAAGGCTGTAAAAAATTGATAATTATTGATTTCATGAGGAAAAAAATAAAAAATAAAAATTTGTAAGATTGATGTCAATTTATCAAACCTTAAAAAAAAACCCACAATGAAGTATTTGTGCAAATATCAGCATTAAAAAAAAAAAAAAAAAAAAAAAAAATGTCTCAATTTTTTTTCATCCTTAAATGGCATGAAAACAAGAATTAGCAATTAAAAATAAGATAAAAATTTTCAAAAATGAGAATTTTTAATTAAATTGAGATTTAGAGTCGTATTTGCTTGAGAAGATTTTTTTTTTCTTGGGTGGGTGGGTGGAAATTGACCAGAAGATTGTTAGGTTCATTCGTTTCTTGTTGCTTGCAGCCAGGCCAGTCAGTTGGTTCGGGGAAGAAAGGGGCACCTTTGGCTTGCATCACTGAGCATAGTGTAGAGATCGGTCACCCTAAAATGATTGAAGGCTCTTTACTAATGGCACCTGTTATTCCCAGATGGTCATTCATCTAGGTACTGAACAGGCTCAACATTACAAGAACTGGTATATTCAATGCTATTTGGCCGTGACATTGATAAGTAATAGAGAATTTATAGAAGTAATTTTACTAAACTTACCATAATCTAGCACAAGATGGCAATAGGGATAAACCTAATGAGGATCTAACTACACTACCAATGATCTAGTAGAATAAGCTTATTAACCATCTCTCCATAAAAAAAACCATAAGTATATAGCCATAGTGTTTGTACATAATTGATTTGATCTATTGCTCTTAACCAATGTTCTTAAAAACAATTTTACGTATTCACTTTTGGTGCAAGATTTGAATTCACCTGGCTATCCATGAGGAGTCAAATCTATTGCATTAAATCTGTAGTCTTCAAACTTTAACTACTCAGGCAATACTTTTCAAAAATTAAATTTGAGAACTCCTACTAAAGAAAAAAAACAAAAACAAAAAATTTTCCTCTCTACACACACACACATATATGTATGTATGTGTATGTGTGTATTTATATATGTACCTAACTATTGGATTTTAGCCTTGTTTATGGAATAATCCAGGTGTGTATAAACAGAAATAGAAATAGAAAATAAACACCCGATCGAATAGAAAATTAAGAACAAAGCTTACTGTGGAAAAATTGACTGAGCCGTTTGTATCACACCAATAACCAAGATGTTTTTCATTAAAAAGGCAAAATATTGTTAATTTCTTCTTATATAAAAAGTACTGTTTATGTTGAATGAAATAAAATAAAGACATGTGAAAGCCGTGAAGGAATCATTCATGTAATGAAGAATTATTTACCTCTGTCAACTAAAGTTGAAAAGAAGCATATATTTTTGATGGTGTGTGGTTGTCTGTCTGTTGGTTTATTTATTTGTTCATTTTCTGTCTACATGATTTCTCAAAAAGTACAAAATGAATTTCGATGAAATTTGGTGGAAGGGTCGGCATTGGGTTAAGGATATGGTGGTAAAATTTGGGGTTTGAGAGATATTTTCTATTTTTCTTCTATTGCATTTATGTACATGCTTATGACTGTCTGCACAATATCTCAAAAAAGTCATCCATGAAATTCTGTGGCGGCGTGGACAATAGGCAACACAAAAACTTAAATTTTTGAGCTGATCCATGCACAATTATCTCCCCTGCGTCGTAGTTATACTTCCACACCACATAAGATTGCCATGATGTCATACCCGAGTACACATTATCTATGAAAGTAATGAATGAATTTTCATGAAATTTTGTGGAAGGATGGACAATGCTATAAAAAAAGATATTGAGAGATCTGCAGAACCCCTGGGAAGGTTCCACACAGTTTAAATACTACTGCATAAGATTTACCATCTGTGTTTTATATGGATGATGATTAGAATAGAGCCCATGAAAAATGTCAGGATCCTTCATTCATATGAATAAATTATACGAACATATATTTCAGTATGAATATATTTATCGCAAACAAAAAACACATACCTCAATTCGAATTTATTTTTCTGTCAATTTTCAAGGAAAAAATTTTGTTTACCAATAGCAGACAATTTTGTTCGCATCAACCCCTCTCTTCCTGTTTGCTTTAGCACAATTGAAAACCAATTGAAGTTACAATGGCTTTTATATAATAAAATGACTGTTATACCTCATTGGAATTGGAAAAAAGCTTTCTCTGGTTAAGTATCTAAAAATTAGTATTCCAGTGGACAATAGAAAAGTATCAGATAAATCCAAAGACATACAAAGCATTTAATAATAAACTTTATTTCCTTTTTTAAGTAAATTTATTTTAACAAGACTTTTCTGCAGATAATACTGATCTATTTTCGACAACCATCACATGGATGATCATCGAATTGAAGAAGTTGTTTTAACACATTTGGTTTTCATCACGTAGGATGAATGTTATTTGAGAGATAAAAGAATGTTTAAGGAGATTGTGTGCTGCATTTTTATCCCTTAATGGAGTATCCCAAGTATGGGCATTTCTTATATCTTATTACTTTTCTGAATATCAAGAGAACTCATTTAGAATATAAATATTTTGAAGAGAGAGAAAAAAAAACCAAAAAAAAAAACCAAACATATTTGGGCACCCTGTTACATTTTATAGAAAGATCTATCCTGAATGTTTTGCATTCAGCAGCACCAATTTTGCAAGATCAGGTGCAACAAAAGTTTTTCTGGCCGTTATAAAGCAGAAAAAATTCTTTGAATCCTAAAGATCGTTATATCTGATGGCTGCACCTCATTCATTAAATAAATAAATTTGGTGATTTGCCAGTAACTTTGTTTAGGAGCTATGGCAGATATACACACAAAAAACAACACAATAAGCACAGAAAAAAAAACACATCGACTGCACATATATCCAAGGAGACTAACTCATAACCACACATGTGCCAGAATTCCTTCAAACCAATGTATCCCATCAGCATTGGCAAGTGCATGAACAGTGAATGGTAAATAAAATAAAAAAAGTTTAGCACTTTGTGGGTAGATGGGTCTGGAGAGACACAGAAAAATCCTTTACAAAATCACATAGGTGAGACAGAAAACATTTGTAGTGAAAAGAAAATTCTGTCCTATTGATAAAGCTGAAATTCGTCATAGTGAGGGTTTACTGTATATGCATGCTTTTATTCAGTAACATTAGGGCTTTAGGGATGAAATGGAGAGTTACTCTGTGACTTTAGAGATTTTTCATAAGCCGTACATGTTCATGTTTGCAGCCAAAAGATTGAGTAAAGGAATAAAAAATTGATAATTTCATGATTCCTGTATAGCATATTCCTATTCATAACACAAAAAAGTGCTCCAATTGTTGGGTAGAAAAAACTCGATCATATGGGGTTATAGTTATTTTTAAAAACCAATTCTCACATAGATTTACCAATAGTAGCATCAGAAACAGACTTCTAGAGCCACAGATGGTAATTAATGCCTAAATAAAAAAAACAATTTGCTCACAAAAATCTAATACACTTTATGTCAAATCAATCCTCTCCTTATTATAATGATTCTAAAGCAATCATGAGTAACCAAAACTACTGATAATATGTGATGATTGCTCCTGACATGTGAAGAAGCCAAGTCCAGATGTTTTGCCAACAAACATTTCATCCACTTGAACAGACATTTTGTCAAGAGACTTTCACATCAAAAAGATTTTTTTTTTAAAACTACAATTAGCTTACGAATAAATTGATCCGACACTTGGATTTTAATTATGAACCCGCATACTTATTTTCTCATAAAATCAATAATTCATATTGCAAAAAATTGAACTTAAAATGCTGATTTATTTGATTTTTTTTTAAAAAGAATGAAAGTTTGATTTCATTTAGAACTAGTTGAATCAAGAAAAGTGCCCATCAGGAAATCTGCACAATACAAATTTATCAAGGAAAGAAAGAGCCCATCACAAATTCATCAAGGGAGGAAAACTGCCAATCAAAACAATTAGCCCATCGAGGAAAATTTATGAGGTTTTATCCAAAATGCTTTCAGCACAACTTACTGCTGTTTTCTTTTCATGAATTCTCATTTTTTTTTCATCTTTAATTGATAAAAAATTGTTGTTTTTATCTTTTTTCACATGTCATATACTAGCCATCTAGAATTTATTGAGGAAGGAAAAGTACCCATTTTATAAGGTTTTGTTGAGAACCTTTGCCACAACTTATCCACAATGGTCCCAATTGCAATTCTGAGTGTGAAATAAGAAAAAAAATGAGCAAACTCAGTGATATTTTCTGGAACAAGTTTCATGTTAATTCCTCCTCTCCAGATTTTTACATGACTTCCAAATATTTACTGCATACATGTAGCTGCACAGAATCTCTTGTTTATCCTAATATCCATCAAGTCTGTTTTTGAAAGAATTCACATTTTTTTAACATACTTTTTCATAAAGGTAGACTATTTCATATTCACACCATGAGGACATTGAAGCAATATTATCAGATATCCACCGTGACTCTTTGTTGGTACATTTTCTAGTTGTTCTGTTTCCTGTTCTTTATGTATTTTCATCCCATTTATATTTTTTGCTTTCTTTTAGAATTTGAAATTAATAGACTGACTGACTTTTGCGATTTTAAAGGTTCACACACTTGTCTACTATGTTAAAAACGGTGCACAAAAAAAAATTTCAACAATTTAATTCATTCAAAGAAATAAAAATTTCAATTTAGGTATTTGCTCGTTTTTCTTCCATCTATCCTCTTATTTTTCTTTCTATAAGTACAATGATTTAACATCAATTGTAAACTCTCTTATTTATTCATACTGATCCGTGAATTATAAAAAAATTTGAATGTTTAAAAGATTTGAAGAACCTGTGTATTTAATTTATGTAAATTGATTAGGTTTTAAGAAAATTTCCACACAAGTACATTTATAAAAATGTGACAAAATAATTTCATAGGTCATTTTTAAATTCAAAAGTAAAGTTAATATTAAGATATCTGTACCTTATAAAAATGAATAACCACAACCTGCGCATGTAACAGAACTAATAACCTAAAAAAAAAAAAAAAAAAGAAAAGATCTACGCAAAATTATCCGAGAAAAAATAGACCTTCTACGCAAAATTATCTAAGAAAAAATAGATTTTCTATCAAAAATTATCTAAGAAAAATAGATCTTCTATCGAAAATTATCTAAGAGAGGTCCAAAAAAGGACTTTTTTTTGAAAAGACAAAACCACATTTTTAGATGGTGCCCAGTAGTGTACTCATGCAAAATTTCATGGTTTTAGCCTCAAAAATGTCTCAAGGAGCATCCAGAGACACACACTCAAAGAGAGAAAAGTGAGCAGTCAAAAACACTATAATGCTAATAATGTGTTATGTTGGTGGTTTCTGAGAATTTGAGAAATACTGCCTCAGCTCCAGAAGATGAACAAAAAAGCTGACACAATTGTAAATCCATCACATTTTGGGAGGTGATTTTCAAAAAACTAACTTGCTGGAAATCTTTCCCAGGGTCACATCTGTACACACAGAAATCTTGTGGTGTTCGTTTTTTGTAAAATACATTATGAAAAAAAATATTTCTCTCAGCTCTATAATAACCAGTTTTTCCATCTTATTCTCTCAACCTCACTAAAAACGATATCAAGATACTACTCCCTCCTCGACTCAGGCAAAAAAAAAAAAAGCAGCGATCAATGCCAGTCAAAAGAAGCCAAGCACAAAAAAATGTGTCCATTTCAAGATGGATTCTTATTGTAAATCGATCACCCAACTAAAAACGTGGGTGCGGGATCTTCAAAAACTAATGTCAAGGAGCAATGTTGAGTAGTTTTTATGGTAGACAAGCACATATGGTCAGATGAAGTTTTGGTGAATTATAATAAGATTTTTGCATCTTCAGAAAATGATAAAATACTTCTAAAGACCATCAGATGCAACACTGACTTGAAAAAGGCTGAAGAATATCAACCAAAATCTTGAGCTGAAGATGAAGAAAATATATTGAAGAACATTATGTCTATGGATAATACCTCAATGATTTTACCATTTCTATTTAAAGGTGGTTTTCACATCCAAATAAAGAGTAAAAATTTGTCAACTCCGGAGATAAAAACTTCAAAAGTATCATGAGGTTATATTGTAGGTAGGGCATGTATACCTAAGTACCAACAAAATGATAGAAAACACTGGATATATATTTATATCTAAACAAGATATCAAAAAGATACATGATAAAATATGTCCAGTAAGAAAAATGACAACTAACTCTACACTGAATACCATTTAAACAGATTAATAATTCAGAAACTTGATATTCATTAAAGATATCTGTAAATTAAGTATTCTGTACAGTTTTGACCAACCTAGCTTCCTCAGTTGTGAAGGTTTGAATGAGACCATCAAACTATATAAATATATGCATCATTTCTGACCTGAAATGCAAGTACGAAAACCGATTGGGGGAAGAAGTTGATAGAGAAATGACAAAGCTAAAGGTTTTCAAATTAGCAGAGAGGATAGCATTAACAAACAGGATATCTGTCTAAAATATATACCGAACCTTAATTTAGAAAAAAAAAAAAAAAGAAGAAGAACTATAAAATACAGAAGAAAAACAAAATAAGTTCTGAACTTCAAAACTAAGGCAGCTGGAAAAGGATCAATCTAGAAATAAGTAACAACATTTACCTTATATAAAGAATGTTTGGAGAAGAAAATCTCCAGCAGCGCATTATAAATAAATCTCAACATAAATAGTCAGTGAGTCTTCAAAGGCTGCTGAATAAGCAGTTCAAATAGCAGTTGTCACAGGATTTAAATCATGCTATTCTTGTACCAAAATTTGGAGTTGAAGACCTGGTTAAATGGTTATTTCAAAAGTGTGAAGATCCATCTTAGGTTGGCAACACTCATTATGCCATAGCCACCAACAGAGAAACTGAAACGAAAGACTTTTCTACCTCCATTCATCAGTTTAGATTGTATAACACCTGGGTTTGGCTTTAACCCAATTAGACCATTTGTTCTCTGAGGTAAAGTAATCTAGACTTGTCAAATATACACAACAACACATCGCAGATTCTGTTGTGTACAGGAACAATTTCAATTTTTCTCTGCATTCTTAAAAAGTCAGTAGTAGTTTTTTATATTTTGTTTGTTTATATTTTGAATTTTTTATTGTAATTGAATTAAATATGGTAATTATAAAACAGCATAAAAATGTATTTCTTTGAAAAGTCAAGACATATGTAAATATGTATGTAATAGCTTTTAAATACCTATAAACCTTTATGCACATATCAATTGCAAAATATATTGTAGACCTATGTACAGAGATGTAATGTCTATAATAAACTTCATTTACACCTCTAAGATCCTACACACTTTGGCTGTGATCTTGGGGACCATCAAAAATGTTCTTAATTGTACTTTGAAGCTTTCAAGTCTGGCTCTGACGACAACCATTTGAAATAAATAGTTACCGATGTTTGAAAGTGAGCCACTCATCAATAAAAACACCTTTGAACTAGTTCAGCAAGGAAAGAGGAGAAAAAAAACCTTTTTAAAGACTTTTACAAGATTGAATGAGGAAAAAACACTGTCATGACAACCAAGTGCTCTAAAATGTCAGCATGTGATATTTCTGAAGCAGAATAAAAACAAAACTATTAGTCTAAAAATCTACAAGAATTCAACTTTTCTTTAAGCAACTATAAATCATGTTTTCTAAATGCAGACATGCAATTATATTAATATCTAACAAATGATAAATGCTAAGATGCAATGTTATTTAATATTGAATAAATCTACACACAGCACCCCACTCCAAACATGCTACAAATCACTAGTTCGAATGAAGAAACGTTTCTTCTTACAAAAATTATTCATATGGCTAGATTTGAATTATTGAAACCAGCTAGTCTTTGTAGACCAATAGGCAAGGCAGTTGCCATTGGAAGGGCAAGGGATGAGAGTTCAAGCCTAATCAGGAGGCTTATTCTTCATTTCTAATCAGTGCTGCTTATTGAAAATCTTAGAATGACTATCTAAGAATTACATTAAAAAGCAACTGAAATTAGAATGAATGAGTTATAAGAGAAAAATCAATCATTCACAAAGCTTCAACTGAGAAATTTGAATAATACCCTTTATTCCACCTATAAATACTATTTTTGCAAGATATAAGCCGAATTTCAAATTGAGGCAATAATTATGGTTATTCACCAAGCTTAGACTAATCCTGCACAAGGCAACAAATGTGGAGCATCCAGTGATGCTTAAATTCACTACTAAACTAGCTTACTAACCAATACTCAATGGTGAGGTATCAAATTGGGAAAGCAAATTTGAAGCTAAAATAATTATCAAAATCTTTAGAATTGAATGTGTAATCAAAACCTTTCACAAAAAGGACTGAAAAGTTCAAACTTCAATACTATGGTTCACCAAGTCCAAGACACTCAGATTCTTTATATGGAGAATGAGAGGAGAAAAAAAAATGTTCAGATATAAATCAACTCTTACTTTCTCTTGTAACCCCTATGATTAACACTTAAAGCAGAACCATTATTACCCAATCTACTTATATAATGAACAGAGTGATTTGTTGTTTCTCTGTGTGGAAACAATGGACTCTTTCAATTCAAGGTAACACTTTTGCAGATAAAAATATCTCCTGCCCATCATTTGAAACGATAGACTCTTCCAATGGAACAACTTCAGTAGTTTCTTTTTTTCACAAGGTTTTACTAGTAACACAATAATGAATGAATCATTCTGATCTCACAATACAATGGATTAAAGTACAATTTGAAAAATCAAGTCAAAATGATAAGTGGACATTTTTGATAACTTTCCATCCAATTATCCTATCAATGTATTCTTATCCCTATCCCTCCACTACAGATACTACCATAGCCAGTGATCAAGCTTTCTGCATTGTTCTTAAAAATGCTGGTAAAATCTAATACATAAAGTGTAAATATCTGTAAGGATGTGGCAGCTGTTTAAAATATACCCATTCTTAAAACCGATCTGTACTTCAACAAACCCCAAAAGAGGGAGTCCGATTATGGCCAATATTCTGCTTTTCAGATTTCTTTGAAAAAGGTCAAGCACCAAAAGTTTCATGTACATTACTCCTTGATAGACCCACAGTAGACTCCTGTTATTACAGTACCTTCAGGGATTTAAGAGTGTTATTATAACATGTGGATTTTATACAAAGTGTACTAATAATCAGAAACCAGAAAGTATAGGTAGCATTATCTTAAGGGTTAATTAGTTTTAGTTTTTAAAATGATGTGCCACCCCATATCAAAAACATAATGGATATCAAAACAGACTCATTCAAACAAAAAAATTGAGAAGTTTTCAAACTCTTTAACCGACGAACCTGCAGTTCCAGATTATGTGGCAAGATAGAGACAGTCTCTCCCCCCCCAATCAAGTGGAGGTATGAATAACATGTCCAATGTTGAATTTTTAACAGAACAAAATGAATAATAATAATAAAAAACTGAAATCTTGTGCTGTAGCTGCAAACTAATCTGACAATAGCATTGTAAGAATATAAAAACAAACATGCAGTTAAAATGCATGTATCATTAAATATCGCTGTTACGAGAGTTTATTGTATATCAATTAACTTGAGGTACCACTGTACAGTTAGAATATTCCATAGAAAAGAAAAGATTAAAAGAGAATATTTAGAAACAACCATTATCACTTTATATTGAATTTGTATCAAATTAGAAAAAATCTTTTTAGGTCTATATATTTATCATTCTTTCAAAATGATCTAAAATAAAACAAGATATTCAGATGAAAATTGTTATCATTAAAGCTTCACAGAAATTGCCTGTAACTTTTTATAAATTGATGGCTGCTTCTAACGAAGGTATAAAACTAAACCTGTAAAATAATTTTGAAAAATGCCAAATTAACAAAAATAATTCAAATTAAAAAAAAATTTAAAAAAAAAAAAAAGAAAAAGAAAAGCAAATGATAAAAATTGTAATCAGCAAAGCCTGTAAGGTTGCAGCAAGCATTTTTGTAAACATTTTCAGAACGGAGGAAAATTTGGAGGAATGATAAAAAAAGGTAGGAATTTTTAGTTGAACAAGGAAAAGATATTTGAAAAATGGTGAAATTATTATTGGAATCATTGAATAGCTGCAGATTGAGAGATCTATAATTTACTAGCTAAGTACCCATAAAATTGATGGGATTTTTATGTTGTAGAGATAATATATATATATATATATATATATATATATATATATATATATATATTATAGTCTGAATGTGTTTATCCTTTTATTAGGATGAGAATAACTTGCAAATACTAAATTAGAAGTTTGGGGCTTTTTTAAATGGAAGTTCACTTATATTTCTTTTTGTTTTGTTTAAATAATATTGATGCATTAAACTCATTCAAGAGAATGAAAACCAATTCAGAATTCTTATAACATTTTTGTCCGTTTGAAGTTGAGAATCTATCACTGCTTCTCTGTTATCCTCAATATGAAAACAGCAGTAGCTACAAGCAATATTAGTCAGTTGCATATTTGTAACATAGATTTTAACTTTCAACTAGCATGAGTTTGGTCCAGTGAATGTCAAATACACTGATCTCATGGTCATGCGTTCGAAATCACAGAAGGATTAGGTTAATCTAACGCAACATTTTGTGTAACTGCATAAATAAAAGTCACATGATAATATAAAGTCACATATAATATGATTACTAGTATTAAGTAAGGAAAGAATGACTATTCTTGACAAATAACTAAATCTACAAGGACAGCAGATTTCATGATACAGTTATTTTGCAGAATTGGATTCTTTTTAACAAGATTGCGAATCAAGCTTGATAACAATAATAGAATGGCATAGTTTCATCTCAAGGCAATGAAAATCAGTAGCCTCTGAATATGTGTGTCTTTCATGGCATTCTGAAATACATGTCTTTTAAATTAAGAAAATTTGGTTTAGTAGAAGACTCGAATACGTACTTATACGATGAATACTAATTTTTTTTTTCTATTTCTCTGTCCGTAACAATCAACTCTTCCACTTAAAGGTAACAAGTTTTCTGATAAAAATATCTCCTACTCACCAATGAATTCTTCCACTGAAACAAGCAGTAATTTTTTTATAAAAAAAAAAAAAAAAATCATCTGATAGAAATTCAAAGATATCCATGAACCTTTTAAAGGGATTAACTAGGAACTCAATAATGAGGACATAAGTATTGATATATCGATCAATTTTACACCAAATATTTCACATGAAAGATTAAATGTATGAAAGCAAGGATATTGAAAATATTCGCAATTATGATAAATGATGAGACTATCCCTTAGTTGCCTCACATGAATAAAGGATTATTTATGTCAAGCTGCAGCTTATGATTAAATTTTGATGAAAAATTAGTCTGATTTTTATTTCAAGAAATTACTCAAAGCAAATGTTTAAATTTTAATTGTTAGCCTTGTGAAAACCAATTCAATTTCTCTTCAACTTTTTTTCTCCCCTTTTTGAAAATATTACTGGCGGGCAAATTGCAGTCCGCAGGCTGATAAAACTCACCCAAAAAGTTACAAAAATAGAATGTGTAGTAACACTAAAGCCTGTCTAAAGTTACTAAGATAGAAGAATATGTAATTATAATCACAAAAAAAACAAAAAAAAAACACCAAATGAAACTCCAATAGGTAAATGTATACATCAACACTTTGCAAATCGCAGCATAATGTTGATATAACTCAGAAAAGCCTATGTAAAGTTACTAACATAGAAGAATATATCTTTAAAAAGGTGTCATAATCAGAAAGCCTAAATGAAACTCCCATCAATATATATATCTCTGTGCAGCTCCATTTGGAAAATAACTGTCCAGAGATTAGTCTGACTGTGTCACAGTACATGCAGCCTAGGGACCGACAAAATCTTAATCCTGCACTAATAATATAAAACATTATTTTGTATTAAAGTTAAATCAAACAAGACTATTGTTCAGAAAGTAACTTTGTAGTTGATACATTTTCTTATTTGCATCCCTACAAAGAAGAAATAAGCCATGACAGTCAGAGAAGTAAAATTTGTGAATAATGGATCAACAAAACAAGATAATCCATTAATTGCCTCTACTGAGCAAGTAGACAAGTTAGAGGTTCTGATATATTTCCATAGAAGAGGCAGACATTCTAAAAACCTAGAGATAGGGCAAGGGGACTCAACATCAAAAATATAGATGTAATTTAGCATTAAAAGAGACCCAGCATTAAGGAAGGATATAGGTTAATAGTAACAAGATTACACACACAGAGGATGGAGATCAGCGATTTGCTAAATAAAATGCTATGAACTTCAACATAAAACAAAATAAACTTTTCATTTTTGTCAGACTCACTATTTTAAAGAAAATTTTTTTTTTGATAACATCAAAAATAAAATTTCTCATTTCTCAAGAGATTCTGTTTAACTAACCCCCAGTTTTCACTAACACCAGGGTTCCCAGATTTGGCTACAAGTAGGGAATTTGACTACTTTTGGAAGCCCTGCACTACTAAATTTTGAGTTTTGCTACATGCAACTTTTTGGACAACTTTTCAAATAAGCTGGGCTACTAATGAGAAAGAAGTCAATGATTGATTATTTATGCACTTATAATGTAATATAATTACCTTTTGAAGGAACCAAAAATTTCTAATTCATCATATAATCCTTTATTAGGTTTCCCACACCATATTAATACTCGATTGGATTTTTAGTAAGAACTTGATAATCTTTGGCTATGAAGACATAGAGAGACCGCACAGCCATAATTATGCTTCATGCAGCAAATATTGGTAAGTTACTTTGTTATAACATTTTTTATTAAATGCATGCAATGACAACATTAATAACACCATTAAAATTGTTTAGTGTACTCTACATATTAAAATGTATTGCTCTGAAAAGCACAGCAATTGGTAAAAAAAAAATACTAGGCTATTTTCATAATAAATTCACTACTTTTAGTCCATCAATTCACTACTTCCAGCAATTCAGATCTGGCAACCCTGGCTAATACACTGATACATGTAATTTTCTTTTTGCTCTCTAGAGAGGAGAGATCACAAGGGGTAAGGGGATTACCGTGGTCTGAATGGTTGATCCAGCTCTTTTGGCTCATCGGAGAGCCAGCAAAACCTGTTTGAAAAGAGATATAGTTAGCAAAGTTAAAAGAAAGACGCTGACAAAAGTCATAGTTGACACAAAACAGATTTAGTTTCAAGTTATAGTTCATAAAAACTTGAAATAATTGTTATTCTACCTTTAAATAGCTATAATTCTAATTTATTTAGAAAATTCAAATTTAGATTATAATTAGAATGTTTTTTCAAACAGCCAATGTACAATTACTGTATTTCACGGCATATGTAAAAAAAAAAAAAAAACAGGCTCAAAAGGTAAAAGTAACCTTTGTAGTCCAACACCATATAGGCCAAAACTTGAGTTTTAAAAAAATAGGTGATAATTAAGACGATATCAGGGAAATGCATTTTTCTTAGTATTTCCTGCTGAGATGGGGGAGGGGGGGTTATATGCCATTAAATATGGTAATTTTTTTCCTTGGTCTCATTATGAAAAAAATCAATCAAAATGTTTTGATGCATTGATTTTTTTGCTTTTTGTCTGTACTCTTACAAGAGGAAAAGGCTAGAACAATATCAAGTAAAGCTTACAGATAGATTTCAATGGATAACATTGAAAAGCTAATAAACCTGCCGGGATATCAGAAAAGATTGAAGTACTTCAAATATTAGAATATTCAATGGAGATTAAAGTAAAAAAAAAAGGTGGAATGCAAATTTTTTTCCTCTTATTTTCAAATCTTGTAGACTATCTTTTTATCATGATCTTGTTGGTAAATTAACTACTGCAGATTTCGACTTAAGATTAAAATATTTACTTTTAAAGTGGGTCACTCATTGCATATACAATAATTCCTCTTTAAAACACTGGTTTTGGAGTCCAAGAAAGACAACTATGTTATAACTAAACTGCAAAAAAAATCAAAAGACAATTATGAATGCCGAACAAGTTGACTGGTAAACAAAGGTGTTGTTTTCATCAGAAAATCAAAGAAATTATGAGTAAAACTCCATGTGATTATGTGTTAATTGATTGAAAAAAATTATTATTTTAGTCATTAAGTAAATCTCTTGATAGAATTCTGTTTTTATTCAGTTTTCTGGATTAGTAGGCAATATATAGTTAAAAATGTTGTGGTCCTACACCCAACCACCTTCTACTGCAAACCACACAATATCACAAGATTTGTGTACATAGGTTATGAAGCACTGTATTCAATTTTCTTCTCTGCTAATATTCGGTTATGAGTGAAGGAAATTAGTTAACTGAAACTATTCATCAGACTAGATTCACTGACTAAACTCTCAACCTCAAGGGATACATCAAGAATGGATACATTATATTTTCCACACTTGGAGGAGAAGGAAAACGTAGCCCGCATGTTATTTTAAGAAATCTAGATTCACAATGACAGCGAACAATGAATTTCATAAAAGCTAAGGCTTTTCTAATGTTGCTTGCTATTAATCTACTTATATAATAAATGATTTTTTTCTGTCGGTAACAATGAACTTTTGCTGATAGAAATATCTCAGACCCACTATTTAAAACCGTGGACTCTTCCACTGAACTTAGTTTAGTAGATTCTTTTCTTAAAACAGATCATCTCATAAAATTTAAAATTTACCCACAAATCTTTTCACAAAGATAAACTAGCTGGTGAAAAAAAAGGGGGGGGGGTGAAAGACTCCATTTTTATAAAAGTCAAATTTCTCCAGACACAAATAACTAGAGTTTGAAGCAATCATGATTTATCAATACATTCATGGCTTCATAAAATCTGCAATTTCAAAAAGATGAGGAGATCTAGGCTGATTTTCACTCATTAAACTCGAGACTAGATGTGCTCCAATGAAGAACTATTGCTAACAGTACAAAATATTCTTCAACAGTCACTTATTCAACAAATAAACCAATTTATTTGTTCAATTTAAATAATTGACCGAGAACTAAGAATAAGGCACTGACTTTCATATTCAAGAGAACAATGTACATAATTTTATTCAGAAAAATCATAACATTGTGTAAGCTGAAAAGCAGCAGTGGCAGCAACAGCACATAAGCTGATAAAGGCAGCAGATATTTTGAAAATGAAGAAAAAAAAAAAAGAAAAAAAAAAAAGGAAAGTTATAACATAAAAATTACCTTGAATAACTAAAATAAAATATTAAAAACTGCATGTTCCTTCCATTTACACATTACTACATCATGATCACAGTATAACTGACTTAAGATATAAAACATTAAAGTGAGTATATAAAAATTAAGCCAAGCATCTATAATGAAATATGTAATTGTAATATACTGTGGTGGAAGAGGGAGAGAGCTACAATAAAGTAAACTAATTCAGCACTATTTTTTCATAGTCGAACCTTAAAATCAAAGCAATAAAAATCCTAAGAATCCTATAACACTTTTTCAATCTGTAAGAGGGTTTTAGCATCATTCTAGTTTAGCAATTCAAATTTTGATACATGCAAAAAGAAAATACATTATTGAGGAGCAAGAAACTCAATTTTTAAGGATAAGAACATTAGATATCTGAAAATTTAACTTGATATGAATATTAACAGCTGATAGATAATTGGGTTTACAATGATACTGAAGATTTCTCGGGGAAAAAAACAAACAATATTCAACCAACCTGTTAGAGTCAGTCAG
The DNA here is from genome assembly GCA_963457665.1 of Thysanoteuthis rhombus. Taxonomy (NCBI): domain Eukaryota; kingdom Metazoa; phylum Mollusca; class Cephalopoda; order Oegopsida; family Thysanoteuthidae; genus Thysanoteuthis; species Thysanoteuthis major. Next base: position 50,674,486 of record OY735198.1, read on the forward strand.
TTGCACCATTATGTATTGATGTGGATATATGACTTTTGTTTTTCTTCAAATAGCATTTAAGGCTTGTAGCTGGAGACAGGCATTCCCAAACTAAGTGTAAGAGATTAGTATTGGCAGGCCTTATCCTGTCATGATGTATTGGAACAGGAAATAAATTTAAAAAATGCCTCACTAAGAGTATTAGTGCAAAATGAATACTGTCTAAACTTGAGTTTAAACTTCAAGAGCAGGGTTCAAACTCCATCTGTAACAGTTTGCATTTACACCTTTGGGAAAGGCATGTACTGATCTATTCCCCACTTCCAATATGCCATGGGCCAGGATAAGACCTATCGCCCTCAATTTCTTACACTTACTTGGGGAAGACCTATGTCAAGCAACAGACCTTAAAAGCTGGTAAAAAAAGTGTATTGTACTATCATTGATAGTATTTGTACACTAATAAAGCGCTCAGAAGGGATTAAAATAACTTCTCTTCACTCAATTCACCTTATTAACAACCAACCCTTTTTAAAAAAAGCATTTTGTTTAAATGATAAATAAAATTTTAATTTATTAGAAACAGATATAAATTTCTGTTCACAGAATCAGGTTTAGTTAATTTATTCTATTTTGGAAAGGAAAGTTTATCAAGTGAATCAGTAATTTAATGAAGCAACGAAAAAAAATGCATTTTTTTTTCAACAGGTTTCATTCTATTTCAAAATATTATCAGTGATAATTCTTTGTACTGAAAAAGTCAAACTAAGAATTCTCCGTATTGAAAATGACAAACTAAGAAAAAGTTTAAAGTGAAATTTTTAAAAAAATCCCAAGCATTGAGAATTAGATATTCAAGTAGCATCTGAACAGCTAGAGAGAGTGAGAATTGAAATGAAGGGTCATTTTTCTCTTTGCATCATATCGCAAAAGAAGTTTTCATTATTGTTGCAGATATTTTGCTTTATGATGCCATAAGTTTGAAATGAAAATTCTAAATCAACCAAAATTTAATTTTTAGAGGCATCCTCACCTCTTTATAAGAGGCTCTGTCAATCAGTCAGTTGATCTGTCCTCATATTGTTACTCAGCTGTTTTAAGTCAGATTTACTTGAAACTTAGTAGAAAGGCATCCCTTTAGGAGATGCTTCTAACCTGGAAAAATCTTTCATCCAGGGTCACGTGAACTGACAATAATGGCATTTAAACTTGGCTTTAAAAGCGATTAAGATTGATTTTCTCAACTGTTTCAAGTCAGATTTACTTGACACTTGATTGAAAAGTATTTCTTGATAAGATGCTTCATACCGACAACTATCTTCTACCCCGGGTCACATGATATGGCAATAATGGCGTTTAATCTTTATAGTGGACACCTCAATGAACTTTTGGCCCTTGTTCTAAAAACCCTTTCTTGTAAAAAAGGTTAGCAATTATGAAGAATTTAACAAGTGAATAAAGTTACAGCACACCACACATGTTATTTACTATACTGGGTGGCTATGAGAGGTTCACCAACATTTTCATGCAAGGACAAGTCTGCACACAGATCAACTAAAGACTCATTCAGTAATAAAAGATTCATTTGATAATTATAAAAATCAAGAAATTGATAAACCCTAGTTAGTACCTGCAAATTCATAAAATAATTTCAATTTTTGTAATGAATTGTTTCAACTCCATTGTTTGTTCCTGCAAACTATAATTTATCAATACAAACTTCAGAAGTAAATTAATTTACAAAAATATTTCACATCAAAAAAAAATAATCAGTTTCATATCTCTATAAATTGTTTCAACTCCATAATATGTTTTAGTTGATCCTTGTATGGCTTTGTCCATGCACAGAAATATTGGATCACAGCAATAATCATTGCTAGCCTCTTTTTTTAAAGCTAGATATTTAATAATAAATTCATTATTGGTTAGTATGATCATTTCAAAACCTTTCTCTAAGAAGTTCTGACGTAATCAGAAATTAAGTTGCTTTTTTTACGAGAATAGGCAAAGAGACAAAAAAATGAATGAAGTGTCTGAAAGAGAAGATCCCACTTACATAATATGTTCCAGTCGTCAGGGCTGCTGGCCCTCTCCAAGATTGAATAATCATTCTAGAGAGAATCATAGAGCGGCAATCATCAAGATTAACGAACATACTAGACCAGGGTTGTCAAAATTGTCCAGAAGGGGAGATAATCTGACCTTCATCTCTGAGGCTTATCCAACACAGGCACAGAAGCCGAGGTTCAATACAAGCCTCTTGAGGCAGGCTAGCTTCAAGTGGTTAGTATTGAACCTCTACATTTAGATTCACTCCATTCCAAAATTCAACGCTATTCCAATGCCTGTGTTGGGTAAGACTATCATGGAGCTCGGATTTTCTCCCCGTCTTGCCAAATCTGACAACTCTGCACTAGACTTAATCTTTTTTGTTTTCACACAGTCTGACTTAAAAAACTATAGAGAAGCAAATTACATGATAAAAGCAGGAACATCTCATGTTACAAATTCACATGTTTTGGTTACCATCTCCTTTACACTCAATCAAACCATAGAGAATCACTGAATCAGGGTTTCATTTTTGTCTTGCATTTGGGTGACAGGGTTGGTTTTAATCATTGTGCATAGATGTTGCCTTATTTTCCTCGTCTTTGTTTATTTTTCACATTTTGTCTATGTACTCTCCAGCCGTCTGCACGTGTGTGTGTGTTTTGTTCTGCAATGTTGAACACGCTAACACGGAACAAAATTTGATTTTTCAGAAGAGAAGACACCAGGGGAAGGCCTGAGGGTACAAAGACGTGGAAAATAGTTCAACAAAATCACATACAATACATAAAACACCCTATATAACAAAATTCAGAACTGGTTTGGTTCAGTTCGAAGCTTCATTTATACTGATGAATATATTTACTTAGTCCCAACTAAAAAATTAATCAAAAGATACTTTATAGATTACCATATTTCCCAGCTAGTAAGAAATTACAAAAGGTAAGATGCACCCTACAATTATCAAGGTATTTTTCACAAAATATTTGAGAATATAGCTTACTGTACTAGAAAATCCAAGTTGCTGACTCTACAGTATCATTCTTTTTTTCTGTCACAGCTAATTATCATATTTTGGACTCATTATCGAATATCTTTTAGGAAAAAAAGTGTCTTACCAGCCAGGAAATACAATAATGTTGATTATAGTCAATATCCATATTTTTAATGCTTCAGAGAAATTTCTAATTATCTTCTGATGCCACTGCAAAAGGTGATGTGTGTTTGGGGCCATAAATGAACATTTCAAAAACAATATTGCAGCAAGAAGTTGAATTCATCAGAACTAAAATTTTTTACTTGTCCTTATAAAATTTTCAGAATTTACTCCCAAGCTGATACAGTTAAAATGGTAAACTGCTCTTACAATTCTGAATTAAATGAAGAGCAAAAACATCAAGGAAATGGTTTGAGTTGAGTTGTGATACAAAGCAACTAAAAAATTAAGATTAACATAAAAAGTAGTCAAAACTAATATAATGGGTTACAATATTTAATCTAATAACAAAATGAAATATCAAAATAATTGCTTAAAAATACTGCTAGTACTAAAACAAATAAAGCAGATGGTACAACCAATGAATATTTTAAAGAATATATTTTTAACTTTAGAGTAAAACTAATTTTTATAAGTGAATCTTCATTGTTTATTTATCAATATAGAGTGTAGGCTCCTTAAATTTTTAGTGATGGCATCAGAAGATGTGGAGGCATGCAGATAAATCACATAACATAGAAATACCTTTTAATAATGAGGTTAAAATATAGCACAGTACTGGACCATTTATCCGGCAAGCTTATATCTGGATAGAAGCTCAATGAAGACTTGAAACACATAATAAACAATGAAAAGTAAGGAAATCATATTTAAGAGATTCAAATTAATACACATCTAAAGCAGTGTTTGCTTGATCTTCATTAGTTAACTTAAAATTCTATGATATATAGAATATAGAATAAATGAAGAAAAGTAAAAAAACTATTCCACTTCAAAAACATGGTCTGCTGAATCAATATTAATTTTAATGTTAAGAGCTGCAAGATATCATACGTAAAAGTTCAGGTCAAAGGTTGTGGCTCCTCTAAAGTGGGAAGCTTATATACCAATGGAGGTAATTTGAGGTTAACCATGACTCAATGTCACAATTGCTATGCAAATTAATCACCACAGCTAGATAAACTAGTCCAGTACTGTATAAAATAATGAAAATGGTAGTCTACGAAAGATTTCACACTTCAATCATATTGCTTGAAAGAAGGTAGAGGAGACAAAGAACCAAGTTTATAAAGTACATATGAACTAATATTAGAAATGATAGAAAGCAATAAATATCAAAGACAAAATCAGTGAATTGAATATTTTGCCTCAAAATGTTTAGTAAAAAAATTTGTTTTTTCTAATGTTTTCATAGTGGAAAATGATCATGGAGTGTTTGAATTTAGCAGTTGTGTAGTCAATTTCAGTCATACATAAACAGACACAGAAGTTACAGACTTTCAAAGTTACTAAGTGCACAACATTTTGAAAAAGGATGTGGAGTGCTGAAGTTTAAGTTCATTTCAAATGGAAAATGTTTCTTTTGATAAATAAGAAACACAGTGATCGACTTTTTGAAAATAAGATTCCACAATCAATTTTAGTGAAAATTAAGTTTTACACACAACAACTTTTCTCCTAGGAGAAAGAGAAAAATTAATTTTTCAAGGGTTTTCGAGGGGTGATCTATATACAATGTAAATATAAAGCTAACCTAGGCACTTTCTTCCATTTTAATGGAAATACAGTTTACATGAATTATTTTCCTTTGGTTTTGATCTTTATCTTTCAAACATCATGGGGATGGCGACATTTTAAGATGGGTTCTGTGTAGGTCTGAAATTTTCACACCCTAAGGGAACAGCATTGTGTGTAAAACCAAATATTAACCCAATTTTTCATGAATCAGAAAAAATTCTTTTAGTTTTGAAAATAATTTAAATAAATTTAGAAATTATGGAAAGAGCGAGTTCACAAGGACATTTTTTGGATCTGTTGAAGTTTTCAAGAGAATCTGATCTGTATATCATATTTAATTGTAGATGTTTATATTTATGCACATTTGAGTGTTTTTATGAATTTTATACTCCTTTTAAAGTTGAGGAGTAAATATTGTAGATAATTGGAGGTGCCTAAAGAGGCATATTGAATAGATAAATAAATAAATAAATAAATAGGTTTTTACCGATCAAGAAGACTTTAGGGAAAATTATGAAGTTTTTCTTAGACTTGATCAGCAGTCAAAACAGTTCTAAATGATCAAAAAAATGATATGAATTCAACTAAATGATGATTTTGAAAATGATGAATTTGAAAATTTTAAAAATATCAGTAAATAAAAAACACTAGAACTTTTTTTCATTAACTTTTTGGAAAAAAAAAATCAATATTGTTGTTCCCTTGTTTTATCAACTAACACTTAGTAAATGACAGAGGTAAATAATGAAATCAATACAGTTTTTATGCATATCTGTTTTTGCACTTTAGCTACTATTTTTGAGTAATTGATAATTGCTCTTCAGATTTACTATTCAACCCAAGGATTCATAAAAGTGCACTTGAAAAAAAAAAAAAAAAATTATATATATGTGTATATATATATATATATATATGTATGTTACCTGAAAAAATGAATTGATGACAAAAACATTAAGCAAGGAAACAAAAGAAAAAGAACATCCCATCTTGTATTAGGTTGCTACATATGAAATATCGTTCTTTGAATAGTAATGTGAAGAATGATATAAACAACAAAAAACAGTAAATATTCAATCAAAATAAGACCCATTTGAAGCAATAATCTTTTTCTAATTGGAATATTCTAGCTCTATAAAATTCTTCAGGTTTAGTGATCGCAAATTGAGTAGAAGAACAAATTATAGCTTCCCTATTATTGAACCTTCAATTATAGGTATGAAATTCAAAATGTTTGAAAAGATGATAATCTGTAGGAGAAATTTCAGGTGAATATGGAGAATGCTGCAAAACTTCATATCTCAATTCTCAAAGCTCAGACATATTCAGTTGAGAGACATGGATCTAGCACTGTCATGGAGCATATCATCCACTCCATGTGGGACCAATTTTTACAACTTTTAATCTTTCCGATTGCGTTGAGATGATATGGTTGCTGTTGATGCCCTGGCCCCTAGAGAGTGCTTGAATCATTGTTGATGAATTTCAAGTTGTGATATACCGGATGTGAGTTTTTGATTTTACTGGATATCCGCCTGGATACCGGATAACCTGGTTGAACCATATTCATCATAATAGTAAACATAATTTTTTAAGTAAAATTCTTGATTAAATGATCCATGTTCAAGATATAAAACTACAGATTAAGTTTACCTTATATAATCGTGTGCACTTATAGAGCAAATTGATAGTAACGGTTTTGTATAAATAAAACCAAAATACCAGTTATAGTTTTTGAGTCATTATCAATTAGATTAGTGAAAAAAGACAAAGTTTTCATGAGCAAAATACACAGATTTCAGAATTTTATAAAGAAAATCGATTGTTCATTGGATTTGGATGAAATTTTCAGTACTTATATAATGAAGGACAAGTTTGTTTTTTTTCAAGAAATTTCCATTCTGAATTTCAGGGAAAAACATTTCAAAGTGGCATCTACTAGTGTAATCAAATTGGTAAGGGCTTGTTTTCATTTTATGTTTATATTGTGAACATAAACTCCTTTAAAACCCTGAAAGTCAACATTTTTCAAAACTGACAAATTTCCTGAGGAGAGGAAGGTCTCCCAAGTCTAAAGCATGAAAGACTGGAATCATATGAAAAAAATTCTTCTCCATCTCCATTAAAAATTCTCTAATTTAGTGTATTATCAAATGGTCAATGCTGAAAAATTTCTCTTCACATATCCAATTCCCTGAGTAAAGCTTACTGTCTCTTGGAACTCCATGCTGTCAGTAAAATACTGTCATAATTCCGGTCTGCCTGGAAATTCCACACAAAAAAAATTTGTCTTTTGATAAATAAGTATTGAAAATTTAATCAAAATCAAATAATATGCTGATTTTGGCCATTATTTTTAAAATCAATGTATTTTGTGTCATTGAATTTTAGAAAATTTTCTAAATGCAAATATTACAGCCATTTTTCTTGTTTACCTAAAAAAAACTTTTCACATTAATTTTATGAAAAATCTGATTTTATAGAGTTTAGACAGAGAATCATGAAATCCAGCTGCGGAAATCCAACTGGACACAAATTCTGGTACATCACCAGTTGTTAGCCATTGCTGTTGATAAATCTTCATTATTAAAAACAGGCTTATGCTTTCGAGTTTTATTATTGGTTTCCATATTTCTAGACCAAAACCAATAGAACCAATGTTGAACAGTTTGTACTGTAATAATGTTCATTCCAAATGATTTGTTGATGTTATCACTAGCAGCATTATGTCCTAATTTGAATTTATACTTGAAAATTAGTGTAACGTCTTTGGTAGACACCATTGCTGTTAAGGCCTCAAAACCTTCAATAATAATGAACTGTATCTCTATTTATATTGAAACTGTAAAAAGATCCAATTACGCTAGTAAATCTTTCCCTTTCAGTATTATTCTCCATGAAGTTAAAAAAATATTTCATGAGTAGCAACCTAATATTATTGAAAGAAAACAATTATAAGAAAATCTTCAAGATGTGATTGAAAGAAACCAGAATAAATCTGAAAGGAATGAAAAATTTAGAAAAGGAAAAATTCAAGCAAATATTTTAAATATTCATTATTTTAAGAGGGAAAAGCAAACAAAGATTAAGTAACAGCTACAAAATCTTATGGAAATAAAAACTAAATTTTTTTTTTCCATAAGTCTATATTGGGTCTAGGGAATCTACAGATAATATTTTCTGTTGGTCAACAGCCGGAACAAGATTCAAATTAATTTCCAACATTCTACAATGTGTCCTATCATTAAAGAACCAATCTTTTTTCTATTTCATTCTTTCAGTGTTGAATGTATCAGGTGTTGGATCCAATGTGTTCATATCTAAAAATGAGGGGCACTGAAACCTTATAATACTTTTGCAGTAAGACCTCAGAGCCATTGCATTAAGCTATACATCTATTGTTGATATAATGGTCAAATATGCAATGCTTTGATTAATGAATTGCAAATAATGTAGTATTCAAAAAAAAAGAAAAAAAAGCAGGATTAGTAAATGTTGATAGAAGTGCAATTTATCAAGGAAAAAAAATGACAGAAGTGATCCCACATTATAGCATTTCATTACTCGTTATAGTGATCTAATAAACACCCGATTTAGAAAAAAAAAAGTTTTTAGTAATATTCTAATGTCACTACCGTTATTTTTGAACACTCACCTTCATCCAGATTTTTCAATTGTTTTTGATTACAACTCAACTCAGACTGTCACTGTATGAGTAAACAGCATGGGTCAGAAGTAAAGAATAAGCTCTTGGTGAGACTTGAACTCATGTCCTTCTTGCGAGAGGGAAGCCAGGTTCAAAGCACATACTGCTTTACCAACTGAGCCTTTTGCTGACTTTAAGAAGTTCAATTTCAAACTACTCTATACCAAATGTAGTTTCAGTAAACGAATTGGGATGAAGGTGGATAGTGGTCAAAAACTAATGTGATTATTGTTTTTATTATTAAAATGAAAGCCAATGTCATTTTAAGTAGATACCCAAGGGGCAAAAAGGTTTTCAAAGATATGGAATGTCATAAATGAATGATCTAGAAATGATATCAAGTACCTTCTAGGTTCATAACCCGAGTGTACAACCTCGCAAACTAACTACTGGACATGAAATGTTGGGATAATTCTAATAACTCTTGTTATGGGGCTGGTATTAGTCTGGTTTTCATAGGTGCCAAAAGCACTATTTTACAGGAGGTGCAGCATTATTTGGATCCACTCTGTAGATTTCCCTTAGCTAGTTGACAATGTTGTGATCCTTGAAGGACTTAGACATCATTTCTTGGTCCAAACCTTTCATAACATTCCAAGTCTGATCTTTAAAAAAGAGTTTTGCCCTTTGGGCATGGAACCTTCATTAAAAATAATATGGCTCTGTGATTATTATTGTGAGGGGGAAAAAAAAAGAAGTATCATCCCGGTAGAAAATAGTCTGGGATTTTGTGTTTTCATGCGAATGTATAGGAAAGCTCATGTAATAATTCAATACCAATAGCAATGACAAGATGTAGGAGAAAGTACGTAGAGAATTATATATTATAAAATGATTTTTTAAAAATATTTTGGTTTTGCTATTGTGTTGTAAGAAAATGATTTTCAGTACAATATTTTAAATTTTAAAAAGGTTTTTTTCTAAAAAGTTAATTACATAATTAAACTAGAAAAAATAATGGTGTCTGAATAAACGAAAAAGAGAAAATTTTTAAAAAAATGTGAATACAGTAAACCCTCCATTCAACAGACCCCAATATAATGTCTTTTTGATTTAGTGGACACTTTTAATCATGTCACATGCACAGTCAACTTCGATATTTTATATCTAAATTTAGATATTTTTGTTGCATCTCAAGTATATGAAATCATTTTTAGATATTGAATATCAACTCGGATATTTTGAAAATTTGCAGGGACAAATTTAGGTGCTTTCAATCCATTAGATCACAGAACCTTCCAGAAATTTGTTAGTTTGTAGAAAAAAGTCTTTTGAAAGTTCAAGAAGAGGGTTTCTACATACAATGCAAGTCTGATGCTAGAATGGGCACCTACTTTCCACCATTTTTACAAGGGCTCAACTTACATGTATTACCTTTAGTTTTTTTCTTAAACTGTACTTATACATAATCCCAAACTTGATATTTCTCAAAAATGAAAAATTTCCTTATGAAATGAAGGTCATAATCATACTAAGCATTAAAATTTAAAAAAAAACAAAAAACTTTTGTATTTTCACTTTACACTTTTTCTCTTGTAACATTCAATTTAACAGACAACTGTCTATCCCTATTAGTCCATTAAATTGAGGGTTTACTGTACACAAATGCATTCTTCATACATTGCAAAAACATTACAGAAATAATACACCAAAATTAGTTGAACAGATTTGGGATTCTAAATAGACGTACAGCACATAACTAAATGAAAGCAATTACTTCATTATTCACTTTTTTATTAGATGAAGTGCTGTAAATCATTACTATTATTTTCTGACTACAATTTTAAGCAACTAAAAAACTTGAGATGAAGATAAATAGTTAAAAAAATCTAATAATAATGAATTACTAAACTAGTTTGATTTTAAAAAAATAATATTTAGAAATATTGAAAGGTGTAAAGAATATTTTATATTGTCAAAAGACTATATGCAAGACAAAATAATATTCCACAACTGAGGTTTTTAAAAAGTCACTTCAAAAGAATAGTACTTACATTTGGAGGCATATTCTCTTTCTCTGGTCGAGGAGAAACAGGAGGCTGGTTGACAAGCTGAGCTATGGACTTTGTCCATAACATACAACTCAACATAGCCAGAGTCTGAATATCATATAAGCTCATGTAATGTTCAAGCCTAAAAGAAAAAAAAGTAGAATTCAAGTTGCAAGTGGATCATTGAAACTAGCTGAAAACCACACCCTCAAGGCTTAGTTTGCAGCCAGATGTCAACTTTATATGGTTAAAGAAAAAGATAAAGATTTGGTTTAGCTTACCTGATGGACACAAAGTAATGGTCCAGATAAGTATTACATTGTAAATCAAACCCTTAGCTAAAAACTTTAAATGTTCTGGAATTTTCAAAAACTAATATGCTAAAAACATGCTCTGGGGTCCCATTAGTTCCATTAAGCTCTATGCCTCATGAGGAGTATGAGCCATCAACATTTGTCACTCTTTCTGTTACAAACTGGGTTTTCTGATCTAGAGTTGTTAGCCCTAACCCACCCCTTAACCTCAAAGAGAGGTCCTACAGCAACTGCTATTCCTTAACAGCTGCCCATAATGACAAGGTTCAATGTTGCTCAACTTTGTTGAACTCGAGAATTGGTGTGCAAAAATAGATTTTCAGAATATTTGGTGACCATAGCTCCAGCCATCCTTGAGATATGCGCAATGACAGCCATCCGGATACATAGACATTTGGGGAATTATAGTAGAGATAATCATGATGAGAAAAAGGTATCTCAGTCTTCAAATTCAAATACAAGACGAAAAAGCTTTAATCATTGTCAAACGAATTGTCAGGTGATAATATAACATTTGTTCAACTTTTTATCTCTTAAATAGCATACCAATATTCAAGATTTCATCTAAGTGGGCAAGATGATTGACTAGTACTAATGAAATGTGCCCATAATGAAATTTTAAACAATTGTATACCAGCAATATTATACATGTAATAGTCCAATTTGGTTAGTTATGCTTACCTTAATTACTGACCATTAACATTCCCACACTGATTTCTGTCATAAATATCCAGTTTGTTAGAACAGAAAACTAGAGGAAATTTGGCAAAAATATTGAACTTTGTAAAAAAAAACACCATTCACATCTTGTTATTTATCATCATTTTCTATGGTATAATTATTTCTTCTTTCATTTCAATGTTCTTTACTTTCAGTGTTAATTATCTTTTCATCTTTCCTTCCATTTCTCCATCTTCAATTTTTTAATGATTTAACTCTTCAGCAAGATAATCATTTGCCTGTCCTTGGCCAATTTTTACAGTGGGTTGAGGGTTGCCGTGCGGGGGGGGGGGGTTATAAAAGTGGCTGTTTTCATGTTTTCATCTCTCTCTTTCCATTCCAATTTACAGCAAGGTCCTCAGAGTGACATGATAGATACAGATAGTAGTAATTATGCATATCAATAAATAGATGACTACAGCTGAGCAGGGGGTGGGGGGAAGCAATGAGAAAAGTCCAAAATTTGCCAACACTGAATTCAGATGCTGTTAACACTAAAATCAAACAGTGGTTACACCTTTTATCATTTAGTTTTTCTGATTAAGGAAAAAAAAAAATAATAATAACTTACAGAGATTTAATTAGTTTCCTTCCAAAAGGATGTTGAGCCCAGGGAGCACCATCACAAGGATCCTTCGATAAATCCTGTCCACCACCAGCAACTAAGGATAATAAAGACCACACCTGGGAGAAAGAGAAAAAAATTATAGAAACAGGTCTAGTTAGTCACTCAATAGGAATCATCATGTGACCAACATCTCAAAATTAGAAGCTTTCATGCTTACATCATTCTATGCAAGAAGAAGTCTATAACAACATTTTCAGTAAACAAAATACAACATTAATGTTCTTGGTGCCTACCTTGAACATTTAAACAATCAATAATGATTTGAATAGATTTAATTCATTGAATCACTGTAGCGACGATCACCAATATGACCAAACAAGCAAAGTGGCAAGACATTCTTACCTTTTTTTTTTTTACATGGTTGTTTTTGTGTCAATTGGCCAATAACTTGAAATTCATGAGCACTCCACTAGACATCTAAAATCATTATTGTTTTTATTTCTAATTCAAAAAATAATTTTTAATTGGATTTTTTTTAGAGGGGTGGGAGATCATATTGTCTTATTAATACTGGACACACCAGGACTAGAACCTTGGAAATGTGCATGAGTACAAAAAACTATGAACTTTCGAAACCGTAACTCAAAAATACCTACTAATCTTATCAAAATCATAACTGGAAATAATGTTATTTAAACATTGGTAAAAAAATCTAGGCACTTTAAGCCATTCAAAAATGGCCAATTTGAAATATTTTTCGTAATAGCAGTAGCTGCTATAGTCTCTCTGTAAATTATTTCCCTCAACAAATATTGCATTCTGTTGAATCTAACCTATTTTACCAAGATACTTTTTATTTCCTGCAAAAAAAGCAATATAGGGGAAATGAGTATAGCTTTTTCAAATGAAATAGTAGCACAGAGATACACACACAGGCAAGCACCAACTTCCTATTTTCCAGTAGGCAAAATTAGGTCAAAAGATTGACAGTAATATTTTTATTATAGCAAATATTGTAAACGATGTTTCTCCAAGTCAGTTGGGACACCTTCAAGGGTCCCATGAAGATTATTGGGGAGGCAAAAAAAAAAAAAAAAAAAAAAATCTTTTAAGAATTAAGAAAATACTTGGGAGGGGGGACAAAAAAACAAAAAAACAAAACAAAACAAACAAAACACTTAAGTGATTCACTTAATGGCTGGTATGGTGTGTCTTATTATTTCATGTTCATTTTTAGTTGAATCATTGTGAACCATCATTATCAATTTTGACTACTATTTTCCTTAATCTTTATTTTTGTTGCTGACCATCAACCTACAGTAATAAGTGAACAGTACAGATCAGAGATAAAGCTTCTGGTGAGATTTGTTCTTTTCCTTTAAGGAAGCTTTGCAAATCCCCAGCTTCTCTTAACCGTCTGAGCTACAGGAACACAACAGCTTAGCAGAAGATCAAATCTAACCCTTAAACCCACTCTTCATTCCCAATCTCTCCAGCCCTATGTTTTGTCTTTGTTTCTGTACGGGTAGTATCAGTAAAGCATTTATAATCATTTATGCTTTTATTTTTATAACCACACTGTTTACTCACTGCCATAGGTCAACAGCCAGATGTAAGTTAGGATAAAAAGCAACAAAAATTAAGATGAAGAAATATTCTAGACAAAATTAATATTAAACTTGATTTATTCCAAATTCATTTTGGTAAGGACTACAGGACATAACTCCAATTTCATCTTTCCATTTGTGACCCATCAAGTAGAGGAGAGATTAAGACCTTTGTGAATTCATCTTAAAGCTGCTTAGACATTCAACACTGTGGTCTAGAATCTTTTTTGAAAGGTCACACCCCAGGCTTCCAGATCACAGCCATGGCAAGCCTTTGGCAGAGCAAGTTCAACCTTTGAAAACAAGAAGATCCCAATAATCCTAAAAAGAAGAGCACACAACCAATCGTCCCCCAGATAGTCACTTATGGGGCAGAAACATGGAACCTAACCAAGAGACAAACCCGCAAACTGAGAATCGTGAAACATGCACATGAAAGAATCCTGCTGAACCTCACTTGGACAGACCACAAGGCAGCACAATATATCCGGGAGAAAACAGGAGTCCAAAACTTTATAGAATGCATTAAAAAACTCAAATGGCAATGGGCTGGCCATGTTGCTAGAATGGCAGACAACCGATGGATATCACAACCTACAACATGGATCCCCAGAAATCACACGCACAACTGAGGCTGGTGGAGTACTAGACGGGGAAACAAACTAGACAAATTCAGAAAGTACTGGATCCGCTACACCAACAATAGAGAAGTGTGACGATTCCTGAGGAAGGTCTATGTCCAACGACGGATGTTCATAGATTGATGATGATGATGATGATGATGAGGAAGGATAGTCAATGGGCGTCACTTTTGCTAGAAGCCCATGATCATACCTACCTAGAAACTTGGCCTTCACTGACCTGAAAATGTGATGATCACCACTTCCCAAGGTGTCTGTTATCTGAACTGACTGGCATGTGGTACTCGTCCAGACCATGTCATCAAAGTAGAAACAAACATTTGGATGTTCAACTTTAATTAACAAAATAAAATAAAACCATGCTTTTGTGTATAACTCTTAATTTTATGTTTATGATTCAGCTTTTGTAAAAAAATAAACGTTCCTTTAGGTCTGACGCCGCAGTAACGCCCACTTTGGGAATCACTGATTTAACTGATTGATAAAATGAAGCATTTACTCTGATGTAAAATTTCTGGACAACAAAAATAAAAATATAAAAAGAACATATTTTCACATTTATTTGCAAACAGAAAATTCTGAGAATCACTGGAGTCAAAATGAATCAAGAATGGCACTCTTTTTAGCATCTTTGAAACATATTTATAATTGAGCAATATTATGGCAAAACACTTTCTAATATGGAAAAGGCTATATAACAAAATTTCAAGAATCTCAGTCATGCAGCTATTCAAATATTCCCTTCATTATAATCTTGTTGTAATGGAAGCAGATGCTTGAACGTATGAAAACTCAAGTAAATACCCTCCTTAATGGACGGAGTAAATTACTGTCCTAAGAAGAAATTAATAAAAATTTATGTTGTTTGAACATGAATTGCTAACATACACTGCCTTATCTGGTATTGCCTGTCATTTCTTTTACAGAAATTTACAACCATCCATTAGGGTGGGTTTTAAATTTAATTTTACAAATTACTTTTTCAGAGAGCAATTTACTCAATCCATTAGAGCAGGTATCCTCTTATTTCTTTTCATTTGTGAGCCATTTGGAACATCTATGGGTGTGAAACTTATCAAGTTGCTATTGGGACCACCTTCCCTATACGTACAGAAATATAAGTTTATTTATTCGGCAACTTATTAGTAAATGATTTTTGGACAGTAAAAGAAAATGATAAAACAGATGGGTAGATAAATGAAAATCAGACATTGTTTAATTGGATTTGTTTTTTCTTTTGAATTGATAGTTTTCCAATAATATGTACATAAAACACCTCAATTTCTTATATACAACAGTTTACATTCTGATAAAGACAGGGGGAGTGAGAGTTGACGTTCAAAATACAACAACTGTTTCCGTCTTCATATCTCAGATGGAATGGAAAAAAGTAAAAGCTGATGTCCTTAGAGAGTGGGGAACAAGATATCAAAACACAGCCTTCTCTTTAAGAGTCATACTAGGTTTCAATAGTCAGCTTACAGCTAATGCAAAGGCCACAAAAATGTGACCATTTTAGAATGAGTTTGAATTTGAATTTGAACTCCCCTCGGCATCAATCTTATTTTAGGGGCTGATTTCCAAAATCTGAAGAGTTGACATAAGAATAGCAGAACTAAATTCATATTTTATCATTCACTTTTAAAGTAAGATAGAGCATTGTAACTCGTTATATTAATTTTGACTACTATTTACTACAAACAGTATGGATCAGAAATAAAGAGTAAGCTCCCTGTGAGATTTGAACGTCTCTCTAGTCAGTCTAGTTTAGACTTAGTTGCTATGACCACTTCGCTATGTAAGCTTCATGGTTAGCAAAAGCAAATCTTATCTTCTAAACCTACCCTTTCTTTGAACATCAGCACCATGTTTGTTGTTTTTGTACCAGTAGTATTAACAAAGCACTTTATCATTTTAAATCAAGATGAAGCTAAATAGCAGTCAAAAAGGGAGAGCAGATTAAAAGAATAGAAATTAGGCCACAGATTTCTCTGAATACACAGATGTGTAAAGTACTGAATTATTATCACTTACCTGTACTAAATCCTTTCTTCCAACTTGTGCTGCTACATTCCCATTATGACTGCACATCTTTGGAATATCATCCAAGTTAATTCTGACAACAAAACAATTTCAAATCAATAGAAATAATTCTCAAGCAATATATTAACAAATTGATAAGACTAGCTGAAAACCTGAACTACTAGTGGGTTAGATGTCTATTTATATAAATAAACAAACAATCAATGAATGATATTACTTGTAGTGTATGCATAGTGGTGTAGCAACATCTAACTCCAATTCATAGAGAATGTACTCAATAAAATAAGCTTTTGTGAAAGCAAGATTGTGGCTTATGTATAGGTAATGTAAGGTATAAAATGCCTTGTTTAATGGGTGAGAGAAAGGTATTACTTTTCGATATTACAATCCATAACTTTTTGTAGTTGGTTAGGCAACAAGAGAGTGGCTAGGTTGTTATCGACATTATAGCATCATGCTTATATTGTAAATCAAACTCCACACTAAAAACTGAGTTTTTGAATTTTCAAATACCAATAGGCTAAAAATATGCTCCTGATACCATTAGTAATTACAGAAAATTGGGAGGCCATAGCTTTAACCGTCCTTGATTTATACAATGACAAATGGTCAAAAAAGACGTTTGTTGAATTAACGTAAAATGCCTACAAAAATTTTGAATTACTTGAGTATTAGAGACCCCTTATCATATTTGGCCCCAAATATTTTGTTTTGTGAACAGTAATATATGCCTCATCTTATCTATTGCCAAGTTTTACTTTCTAGATCCTTAAACAGTTTTTCCTCCCTGATCATTTCTACCTGACAAAAGATAAAATCGATGCTATTGAATGAAGTCACATATTACAGGTACACCACCAATTTTCATCACCCTTGGTTCAGAAATCGTGTGAGATATCCATTTTGCCAGACTAACAGAGGTCATATAGTATTAATTCAAAGATACACCTCTGAACTCCTAAACATGCATATCTCATATCTCCAAAACATTAGGACTGTTAGAAACTCAAACTAATATTAAATATGAATTGAATGGTTAAATGCAATACATTACTATGAATGATACAGTTTATTAGTATAAATGAAACAGAATTAGATACATCAAATGTACATTGCAAATTGTACACTTTTTTTTGCTCTATAAAATCATTCAGAAAGTATGGAAGAGAAGGACTGTCAAGATTACGGTTGCATCAGAGACTTGAGATGTCTAAGGGCAACATCCTGGCCACTTGTTGTTGGAGGATATGTAGATGCTGACCTACAGCCTTGAAACTTGTTGGTTAACTAGTTTGTTGTTTCCTAAACCTTGACCTTTAGCCACTCAGTGAACTAAAGAGAGAGCTGCAAAAAATTCAAGTGCCTGCTCATAATTTTGATCAAGATTGAAAGATGTGCCAGACCACCCGGTTGCTGGAAAATCGATGTAATACCTGTACTATGATTATATTCTCATGGCTATATAGGTATGATTAATAATTAACTATTTGGCAACTTCACTATCATTCTTAATCATATATCTCTGTTTCTTGAAACACTTCATCACAGCCAAATATACACCTTCACAAATGTAAATCAGATAAAGAGTCCAAGATAAGGCCTAATTTTCTTTAAATAGATGATTGTAAACAAGACCTGAAGCTAAGCCAAGTAGGCTGGGAGACGGTGGCTGCAGACTGCAGCAGATGGAGGCTTGCCATCAAGACAGGTATCTAGACAAACAAAAAATGGAGAGCACAGACAGCAGAGGGTAGTGACAGCACCTATAGAGTAGGGCGCAGACTACACCTACAAAATCTGCAACAAGGTTTGTCACTTCAGAATCATATGCAGCAGGTCAATCTAATCTACTGAGCACACTAGATTGCCTTCCAAGACAGAAGGAGGCCAATGACAATTCTAAGATATACTAGAATAAGTTATAATCAAATCATTTCATTACTTTTTGCAGATAATCCTTTAGTAGACAGATAAAAAATTCTTACTAGAATGTTTGAAATTCTCAAATGATTCTCAGCTAAAAAGAGAAAATCTTCATAACAGAGACTCACATGTAATTTTCAGCCAATTGTTTGTTGAGCATTTGAAGGGAACCTATGTCATAAATAATTACTGGGTTGACTTTTGGCATCTTTTTCAACTCTGCATCTCTTCCCTTCGAGTCTGTCAGGTCTTTACTAGTACGGCATCGTTGACGACTTCGCTTTGGCTGAAAGAAATAACACAGTGAAATAAATATCAACTAGCATCCCAAGGAAAGTTATGAATCACCAGCACCCATGTATGCTGCTTTCTACCTCGTAAATTGAGCAATGGCGGTGGTGGGAAAATTAAGTTACCTTGAAAATACTACCAATATAATTTGAATCAAATTTATGATGAAAAAAAAAAAATTGAATGAATAAAAAAAAAAACAAAAAAAACAGGTTTGATTAGTCGCTTGATATGGATAGGATGAACAGATAAAAAATTGGAATAGGGGTGATCAGTGGATATGTTATTTTTCTTGCTTTTTTCATGCTATGATCACTAGAAAGCACAAATCTTCGAGGAACTATTGTGAATTCTACTGACTCAAATTAAGGGACCAATTTGGCATTAACTTTAATAGTAAATTGAACCCCAAAATAAAAACCAGCAACCAAGATCTAAACCCAAATCAGTAACCCAGACCAAAATCAAACAAATAACCTAACCAACAAACATGCTTGTACGTATCTGAATACCTGAATTACATTCAAAAGCAGTCGATTCTGTTAATATTAATATTTAGTCACATCTTTCTCATAACAATGTTGGATGGGCTGAGGGAAATGATGCATGAAGGAAAATAAACCAATATTTACCCTTTCTCGTTGTGCGTAATAATTACTGATGGAAAACATCCCACTTGAGGTAGGGGGACTTCGTGAAAATACTGAATATGATGATGTTGATTGGGGTGATCTAATCCCTGATGACTGTAGATAAGCCAGCACTGACAGAGATCTGAAACAAAAGAAATTCGTAGTATTTCTCTATAATTGAAATTTACAATAATGTAGGAAGAGAAACAAACAACAGTAATAGCTAATTAGATGCAGCACTGCAATATGTAGCGATATACACGGACACATATTTTTTCATGGTTTATAGCTAAACCAGTCACCATTTCTCCAGTGCATAATATACAGTTATTTCAAAGACTATCCACAATGCAGTTCTTTTATCATTCATTACTCTTTTCTGAAATTTAACATTACTAAATCTATTTCGAAAAATATTTGTAAAAGAGCCCTTAAATCAGCACTAAAAGGGGTATTACTGTATTGTGGCACCACAAACAAGATTTTGCAAAATTTAAAATCAGAAAGTACTAAACTTATGAAAACTCACTTGGGGGTTCGCTCAGTCAATGGTTTCTTACTGGATGCAAGACGTCCAAAACAGACCAAATACCCTGGAATTGAAAAGAAAAGAATAAAATGGAAGGACAAAGTGAAAGGAATTACTTTTTTTGGATAATAGGAGAAAAGATGAAATGAAAACTTATATTGTGAGGACAAACACAAGCGAATACATATACTGCTTCCAACTTATTTGAAATAAATTCTTACAAAAATAAATATGAGACAAAAATATTAATGGAAAAATTCTGTTATGATCTCTAATTTGAAGAAAAGGAAAGAAGAATGCTCTGCTAGGTAATATACACAGCAACTGACCAGCTGAACAGAATCGAGCTCCAGATGTCCGTGGAAAAGGTACAGAACTGTCCTGATAACCAATATAATAACAATTAGGTACGATGGATGCCCCAGATTTAGCTGAAAGGCTGAACGGGTCTTCAGTGTCTGGCGTTTTTCGTTCCACTTCCTGGAAAATAAAAATGAGATGACTAACTTTAGTATTGTAGTTGTATTTTTCCCTCTACTGAAGTCTGTACATGAGAGAAAAAAAAGGAAAAAAAAAAAGTAAGAACAAGAAAAGGGAGGAAGAAAGGGTTTACAGGCCTAATGTATTGAAAAAAAAAACAAAAAAAACCTCTTTTGAGAAGACACAGTTTTCTCCTTTTCCAACAAAGACTTAGACTTTACTGTTTATAACACTACAACCCTTACCAGTGGCCTCTGTCTCTCCACACTGGAAGCAAAAGAATTCAGATCCCCCTCTAGGCAACATCATATGCAGTCTCCTACACTTAAAGCATTGCTCATTAAACTTCCGTGCATGCCCCTCTCACCTTCTCACAGCAACTATTGTCCCAGTATCCTGATCCTAATGAATGGTCAGAACTCTTGCACTAGAGATGATCTCACTCACCGCTATATCCACATTCCCTGGTAGTAGATGTAGGGTTGTTGAAATTTTGTATGGTGAACTAGTTACAAGAACTCATTTTACCAGCCTCTCCTGACCCACGCACCCCGCTATTCCTACCAACCTCCTTGTATTATTTGTGCATATATCCCCCTGCACCCCTGTCTACCTTATCCCAATAAGTTTCCCATATGTGACAAAAGCCCCCTTCATGAAAGCTTCCTTGAATCCTGAGTGAGATTTGCTGCTCTGCTTCACTCATTTCAAAGTAAAGCACAGGTAGACCCAGGAACTTTGCTACTAGCTTCATTTTTTTTAGCCAGGCCACCAAATCTCCTTGGCCATTGCAAAGCCTCTCAATATCACTGTTTATCCTGACTTTGATCATCCTGTTTGGAATAGCTTCTAGTTGTATTTTTCCATTATGGAAGCCCATACATGAAAAAAAAAAAAAAAAGGACAAAAAAAAAAAAAGGAAAGAAGAAAGGGTTTACGGGTCTACCTTATTGAAAGGAACCTCTTTTTAAGTCATCATTTTCTCCTTTTCAGACGTAGATATACTTTGTTTATAACAATTCAACTGCATTCTGCTCTTCATATTATTGCAAAAATTCACTTTGTTCAGCTCTATAACTCAAATGTTCCAATGTCTTTTATTCAAACGCTAGTTTTTTGAACTCCATAGTTCAATTCAAGCATCATTATTTACAATATCTCATTCAAAAATGACTGAAGGAGATGCAGGTAGAGGGGAGTTGCTTCCTCAAATAAGCCCTTCTTCCCTCCCATCATTTACCTTCTTTCTCTCTCTCACATAAATGCAAACTAAAAGTATCAGAGTTAAATTTTCAGATTAGTTACTTCTGATATCCAAAGCAAAGACTAATTAATTAAAAGTAGAACTCACTGTTAACTTATCTAAATTTGTTGTTAGTTGTCGAAGGCAGGGTTCCAGACATGACCGATTCCTTTTCACATGCTGCTGAGAAGTTTCTTTTAGAGACTGCAGAAAAAAAAAAAAAAAACAGATAATTCTAAATCCAAAAATTGTACAAAAGATTAAAAATATAATTCAAATGAAACTAGCTAACCAATTTCAGAAGTACAGATTGACTCGTTGATTCGATCAGACAGAGAAAAGAACCACCAATGAAAAGTTAAAGGAAATGGAGTCTTAGAGTTGCTTTTAGCCACAAAATCGATAACAAGTGTTCTCATAGTCACAAATTGGTTTTAAAAGGTAATTTCTATTTTGCTAATAAACTGTATTCTTTTCAGATTTAATTATCGAGATTTATCTCCATTTTTATAGATTTCATTTAAATACAAAGATAATCAACTCATCAACTGCAGATGATGTAAATTTCAGTTACTGCAGTTCCATGGCTAACTCAATAAAATTTCCATTTCATTCTGATTGATGACAACGCAGTTCTATTATTTTGCAATACATAACTTGCAATAGGTAAGGGCTTTTATCTTGTAATCAATAACCATCACTCTTTACCACCTGCCATAGAGAATGGGTTAATATTATATCTTTTAAAACTCAGAGTAAGTTTTGAGGGACAATGGTAGTTCATTCGCTCTTTTATTGTAATTCTCCTCACCGCTAGTACAATGGTGAACCTTGTCTCCAGCCAGCTTTTATTTGCACGACTATTGCAAGTATTGAATATAAGTAAATTATAGAGATTACTTATTTATCAACAATATACAGAAAAGAGAAACACCAGAAATCACCAATAAATAGTGAAAATAATGTAGTTGCATTTTTAAGTGTACAGGCATAATTTAAATGTTGTTAGTAGGCAGATAATTGCAAAATCATTCAGATACAGACACGCATGAAATTTTGAATATTAGCTCATAAGACTGTTTATAATGAAATCAACATTTAGCCACTTGAAAATCCAAGATGGCTGCCAATTTGGCCATTCAAACTTGTTTGAGGCCAGAAAACCTAAAATTTATTCAAATGACATGGTATATCATTGATAAAAAAATTTTGTCATCTTTCTCATGATGTATCATGTCAATTTGTATCTATTGTGCAAAGG
The DNA here is from genome assembly GCA_963457665.1 of Thysanoteuthis rhombus. Taxonomy (NCBI): domain Eukaryota; kingdom Metazoa; phylum Mollusca; class Cephalopoda; order Oegopsida; family Thysanoteuthidae; genus Thysanoteuthis; species Thysanoteuthis major. The sequence continues at coordinate 50,697,194 of OY735198.1, forward strand.
TTATAGACAAAAATGTAAATAGATTAAACAATAGAAGAAAATGGGGTTGCTGCAGGATATATATACTAATTTTGGAGAATGTCCATAATTGTCTCATTTTTAATTATCAAATTCAACAAATTCATAATCACAAGATATCAGAAAATGACTGCTGTAGCAAATTGGCACTATACAGGGTTTGCGTTAAGAGGAGTATCACTGTGTTCCCTCTGATCTTGTTTCATGAGATCAGTGTATGTTGAATTCAAGGGAGATAAGTCTACAGAAGCTTTCTGATATTCATGTAAGAATCTCAATTGCATTTTTTGAAATTTCAATTTTGCAATTTAAGGTGATGGGAAGCAAGACTTACTTGTAACAACTGCTGCTTCTGAGTTTCATGTAATGTAGTACCCTGAGTAAACTCAAAAGTGGGGGCTGCATTGTTGGGATAATTTACAGGGAAAGTCACAACCAGTGATACTGTTTGACGCCCACTGATGGCACTGACTGTGCATGTTCGGCTGCCGGCATCCATCTGTAGAAAGAGAATGGAGAGAGGATGTTTTATAGCAACCAAGACACAGGGATCCAAGATTTGACCATAAAAGGTAGGTAATCCGAGCTTCAACTCAGCTTATCCAACGCAGGCATTGAAATAGCCTGGAATTTAGAAATGGAGTATGTCTGGAGGCAGAGGTCCGATACTCCCAGACACTCTCAATTTCCAACGATGCTATTCCAATACACGTGTTGTGTGAGTCCGAGATGAATCTTGGATTATCTCCCTTCTGGCTAAATTAGACAATCCTGCCAAGTTACTTGTATCCACTAAATCTGAATCTACAGTCAAAAGTTTGGAGATGCAAAAACCAAAATTATATTACTGCATATTTTTCCACTGGTGAGACGACACTTTACGCATTCAAAAAAAAAAAAAAAAAAAAAAAATCCCTAAAACAGGGCAATCCAGGTCAGATAATAAAAATAGTGAGCTAAAACCATGAAATTCAAATTGAAATTGTGGTCTTGTCTGATCTAAGAATTGCCTCATCAGCCAAAATATACATTATTTAGAAATCATGAAATCCAGTATTTCAATGTGGGTAAATTTAAAGACACTAAGGAGATATTTTCAAATTTTTGATCAAAAACATCATTACAAAAGTAATGATAAACCTATTCCAATTGTATTCAATTATTTCTATGAGTGAAATCATAAATTTTAATCAGATATAAACCCTCAGTTAGGTACCATGGAATCCATCAGATCTGATTGTTCATATTCTATATATGAAGATACATAAATAATCAGCAGAAAGCAAATTATTCCCAATTGTTAATACGTTTGTGACTAAAAAAATTCAACTATGCAAATGCTCTATACAAATATATACAATGATTATTGAAGAACCCACATTTCTAACTAAAGGACATCAATATAATCAACTATTTTTCATTAAATATCCAGCAAATCAACAGAAGAATCAAGTCACCTTAAAAGGAAATTAAAATAAAATTTCTTCAAAAAGAGACCAAGTACCTTTTCAACCATAACTTTGGGAATGTCCTTGTTGACCAATGAGAATTCTTGTAATAGAGTCTGTGGCTGAAAAATTGAGGTAAAGGCAGGTTCTCCTACTGGAGCACTGGCTGAAATAACACTGGGCCTCGTGTCATATTCTATCATGGTTGGGTCCTCGCCATTGTTCTCCATTACGTTAGCTGCATCAGGACGGCACAACTGTAAAAAAAAGACAAGTACATGCATTATAGCAACTAGTCAAAAATAAATAATTCATAATGCTTCATCTAAGAAATAAGAATACTATAAACAGCAGCATTATTTTAACACAAGCATAATACCCGACAAAATTGACGGGATTATCTATGTATGGATCAACCATTCTGCCTAGGAACAGAGTGAAGTATCCGAGCTTTCATTGAAAAATGTTTCACACATACAAATTCATTTATGTGTATCAATATTCAGATATATTCACACACACACACACACACACTGCTTTTTTATGAGAATTATATGCCAAAAGAGACAGAATTTAGTTGGTATTAAATTTCAAATTAAAACAAAAAATTTGCAAAAATGACAAACCTTTTGCATGTTGAGATCAATATTCCAGATTCTCAGACTTTGATCTTTGGACCAAGTAACAAGTTGATAATCTGTGCTGTCTGAAGAAGCAAAACAAAAACAAGAAATAAATATTTGTATCACTTATACAAAGATCTTGAAGACATCAATAAACTTTATTAGTTGATAAAAAATGAGAAAAAAAGTCTTCAGTTAATTTTATTATCAAAGAAATAATACAACAGCATTCTTATCAATTTTTGTGGTTCCCACTATTCAACATAGACAAGGTGTGGAAATCCTGGCCTAACAAGGAAAGGAAAAAAAAAAAAAAAACACTTGAATCCTACATTATAAGAAATGCAGCTATTGGAGAAAAAAATTCCGCTTACCACCATTACAATTAGATAGCACACTTAAAGAAGGCCATAGAATGAATCAGCTGAAATGTGTTGAAAACATAAACAAGAAAGATTTCAATTGTCCAATAAATCCTGTGAATATTAATGACCCTTCTCAAAACTATCGAAAGTATTCAAAAACTGATTTGTATTAAATAATAGAACTTAGTGTAATTAGATTTACACACAAAGCCAAAAACAATAAAACCCAAGCCTAAACTATATAAAACCTTTGAACCTGTAAGCCCTTATTTCAGGCTTTGTGCTATTTTACTATACACTATCAGCTATTGAACCTCAATCAAACAATATTTTGTTCCTAAAGCAGAATTCGATAGTTCTCATTTGTTGATTGCACATGGAAGTGCATGTCAGTATATACTCCTCTAATGAAGAAAAAAAGATGAAAAACTTTAAAATGGTAAAAAAAATAGCATGATTTCACTTTTTTTTCCCCATTTGCTTTGGTCTACAAGACATAAAAACATTTCTAATCGGGCCCATCTCCAAAGTTTGCCAATCCATGGCCTAACTAGAGGATAGCTAGTGATATGGTCATCAAGTGACTTTGTAAAACTACTTTCTGGCATTTACGTTTTATTGACATTTTAGAAAGCAGCATTCTGATCAAAAAAGAAATGACAACACAAACCTTCTGCTTTATTTCTCCAATGGAAATCTAACACAACATCTCCATGACCAACAAATGTGTGAACAGGTTGCTTAAGGTTAGAGATATTCCAAAGGTTCAAGTATGGATCCCTTGTTAACTGAGGCAAAACAACAGTCACTAGACCAGTTTGGAAGGGCTGGAAGAGAACAAGGAGAAAATACAAAAACATTTTCAAGAAAAAGTGATAAAAACAGGTCTGGTCAGTCACTCAAAAGAAAATCTCATGACCAATGTCTTTTAGCAGCATGCCCTGTAGTGGGTGATCAATTGAAAATCGGAAAAAGAGGTGATCAATGAATAAGTAACTATTCTCGCTTTCTGTTGTGTAGTGATCACTATAAGAATGAATTTTTTTTCAAAGTGTGAATGCTGCTGGACTTAAACTAAGGGATCTATTTAGCATAAACTTACATTGTGAATTGAACCTACCACCTGAAAATGCCTCTTAGTATGGCAGAAGGATACTTTTTGTTGTTCAAAAATCATGTTTTCTAAAACGTTTTTTTTGTTTCATTGATAAGCTGTATTGGAACAAATTTGTCAGCATCGAAAACAAGTCCATTTCAAAATAGATAGATAGTAGATAGGCGATACTCGAAATGAAGGTTTTGTAGGTACAATCTGGGGTAGCCTTTTTTTTCAATATATTTTTGTGGAAAAAAAAGGACAGTTTGATTGATTAAAGTTTGTTGAAATGTTCAATAACAGAAACGTTGCACATTGTTCCAAAAGTACGAAAGTGGATTATTTCACCTATTTTCATGTACTTTATCATAGGGAAAATTTGTTAAGAGTGAAGTATTGTTCTTATCAGTTTCTATTTTGTCTTGGAATAAGAAAATAAATTCTCCGAGATATATTTTTTGGTAGATATTTAGTAGTTTGAGTCACCATTGTATGCATTTTTTAATAGTTTTGATATAAGTTTAGTCAGATATAACAGTAGAACACATGCAGAGGAAATATCAAGAAAACATTTTTGCTATAAATGTATAAAACAACTTGGATTTCTTTGTCTAGTAATGAGGATTGGGTTGAATCGAGAGAAACTTTCTACAAATGCATATTGCAAAATCAAAGCAATTAGATTATAAGTGGTCAAGCAAGAGTAGTACTTACAAATAGTTTTTGACAATGAATTAAACTTCAATGAACATATCACCAGAATTGTAACAAAGATTAACTTCGTAGTGGGTATGATTCGCAGAAATCTTATATATCTTGACATCAATATATTCAAAAAGTTAGTCACATCAATGGTAAGTCCACATTTAGAGCATAAAGCACCAGCTCACAAGAAGAAACATGATGATAATCGAAAACATACAATGACAAGCATCACAAGAGCATAATGCTGATGGGCTAGTGCAAGTCGGTAATTTTACAGGTTTGCACATACATATAAGAAGCAGACTTAGTACAGAGCATCAAAAGGTGGTAAAAAGCTCTCAGCTAAAATGGCTAGCTATTCCATAAATCTGTGTTCCTTTTATATCTAAAATATTAATGTGTGAGATTTTAAGAGCTATACTGATCTAACTTAATGAAAAGGTGTGTCTACATTTATACCAAATTTATTGTATTTGAGAAATGGACATTTTGGTCCAACAGAATGGATTATAAATTGCATTATATTATACAGAAACTTATCTGAAATGATTTCTCATCGTTACACGGTTAATATATCATTCAATTTAGACAATGTGATTGGGTTAAACGATTAAAGAAAATGGGGCTGCTGCAAACCTGTCACCAATAGGTAGCCGCTTCAACATAATGATGCACTTACAATTGGGCTAAACATCCCGCCGATATGGCAAAGGCCAAATAACTGCTTTCAACCCTAATTCTTATCTCATTTATTCTCGGTCTTTTTTTTTGTCTCTTTCAACACGACAGCATATATTTAAGAAATGAACATTTTGGTTTGACAAACTGTGTAACAATGGGAAATCATTTCAGATAAGTTTCTATATAATTGTAAATTTTATACATCTGAACTTTATGGAAATTATATAAAATCTTGTTTTTGTTCAATTTGGACATAGTGTAAAATTTGTTCAAGTAATAACTAAACCGTTATAGATATATATTTCAACTATCCTCAACTTGTATTTGAAGAGAATTTCACTTACAGTATATCGTGCTTTCCAGACAGGAGATCCAGAAAGTAAGATCTCTTCCTGACGCTTCAAACTTGTCACATCCCAAAACTAAAATAAATAATAAAATGAACAATTCAAATAGAAATTAAACATTCAATATGTATCAAAAGTGAGGGGTAACAAATAAGTACAAGACAAATGTTCGGGGACAAATGAGCATGAGATAATTAAGCAAATCTATACTGTGAGTTGTGTTTTGGTTTTTTCTTCTAGACATATTGGTACAACGATTATTTTATTACTCATTTTTTATTAGAAGTATTTCAAACCATTTAAATTTATTACTATTTACATTCATCTTAACTTTTTTAGTTATTTATCACCATTCAATTCAGGTCGGCACGGCAAAATTTGTTTAGCTTTTAGTAAAGCAAATATTTTATTATTCATTCTTTATCAGTTGAAGTATTGCATTTTTATAATCGCTTTTTACTAAAATCAAAACAGATACTGCTATCCAAATTCTGATTAGAGAAACAACTGAAGATTAAGATGAAGGTAAATAGTAGTCAAAATTTTAATAAAGATATTCTGAAATTATATAATGAAACAAAAGGAATTGAACTATTGAAACATATCATGATTTAATCATTAAAGTCATTTAATAATCCTTGGATGAATGTTAGATTTTTCATAAAATGTTTGAAAGATACAGAGAACTTTTTGTATCAATCTTACATACAAATGAATATGCATTAGTTTGTAGGAAAATGTAATTAAAATAAAGTTAGTTAAGATTTCAGGAAGCATCATCTATAATAGATGTTACTGTGGAGCTACAATAGGAAACTTTTAGAATTGCTCATTAAAAATGATTTCTGTATAAATGAAATACAAATCTTATATCTCATTAATTACTTTATATATTTTCAATTTGTGGTTTGATGAAGACATTCAAAGACTAACTTTGAGCTGAGGACTTAATAATAACTTTTGGGATAACTGCTTATTATTTCAAATGAGCAGTTCATAAAACAATAGGAAAATATGTTTTTATATGCCCTGGGAATTACATTGTCCAAATATGGTACATCCAACTAGGGATAGAAGTCTGGAATGGTAGAGAAGATAAAAGATCCTAGCTGACATCCCAGCAAAACATGAGTGGCATGTGTAACGGCACACCAAGATGCATAAAAACTTGGAAAAAATAGGGGCCTAACCAAGTATCATCCCAAAGTTGAACAGTAGATAACCACTGTGTTATCCAACATCCAAACATATAGAACCTGAAAGAAAAAACTGTATTCCAAGTGTCAATAACTTTACCTTCACTGTACAGTCTTGACTAGAGGTGGCCAGGTTATATTCAGAGAATGGACTCCAATCCAGGCCATAAATTTTGGACGGATGGGCAGCAATGTAATGAAGAGCAGAATTTCCTTTCTGTAAAGGCAAAACAGTATTGGATTATAAGTAACATAGGTAAGTTCTTGCAAAGGACCTTATATTTTAAGATACATATTTATACTGGATAAAGAATAAACTCATCTGATCTTGATGAAGTAATAGTTAAAATTCCTCAACAACAAAAAAATAAATACAAGGAGAAATCTTTTTTAAAACTTTCAAAGAGACCAAATTTACTTATCAAAATCTATTGAAGTTCAAACTGAATAGCAATTCCTTTGTACCATACCAGATCATTTATTTGGCTCCCAGAATTACCATAAAACTGCCTAGTTTTCAAACTGGTTAGTTTTGGATCTGGCTGACTTTGTTGTACTTCGTTGCTCAGCCACACTGTTTTAATTTATGTGGCGTGGATGAATTGTCTTCAGATAAATATCAGGGGATAGATGATAATGAAACAGATCCTGTTTTTGAAGTGGATTAATTTGTATATGTTATAAACTGTTTGGTTCTTTTTATTTCTTTGCTTACTTTTTATCGTATATTCTATATTTTGAGAATGATAAATGGATTAATAAAGAGCTAATAGATCCTGGTTCAAAAGTGAATCAATTTGTATCTGTTGAGTATAATTTCGTTCTTTACCTTTCATTGTTTATTTTACATCTCAAGTATACAGGTATGCATTGCTTAACATCCTACCTACGTTCGAGGTCCCATAAGGTTTTAATAGAATTAAAAATCTCAATCGGCTAACAGGACATAGCAAACGTAGTCACTTGAAACAAACAAACAAAGTGATCATACCTATAATGGTACAGTCATATTAACAGTGTATAAAAATACTTGACAGCAATATCAAACATGTATTTTACTGGTGTGTGCATCTACTCTACTCTTCTTTATCATCATCTTAATGTAAATTCTTATATACAAATAAGTTTACCATAGTTTTGTGATGTGTGCAGTAGCATACAATTGATAGTGCAACTTGTGAAAACTTCAATGTCCCATTTTTAAAAAGTAATTAAATTTTTTTTATTAATGAGTTCAAGTTTTTTCTTGTTTCTGCTGGGAAAAAAAAGTCCAAATTTCTCTCTCAGAAAATAGAAAAACAATTTCATTAACTGCAACATAGAATTGAAAGGTTTCTATTTTAAGGATACAGTTTTGCTTACATTATTTTTTTGTTATTACGTACCCGTTGCAATTTTCTACAGTTACTTTGATTCATTAATATTCTTGTAAGAATACTGCATCAATAAACATACTGCTGTACCATTTTTACTTGTTTTTTTCTCAAGAATTCCATCATCATTTTTGAGTAAAGAAAGACACACCCAACACGTGATATACATTATATTATTTAAAATGTATAGTATTTGAAAATGTGCATATTACAGGATACCAAAATAATTTGGGCCATTAAGTTAATACAAGAAGTGTAGTAAGAGTCCAGTATGCCAAAATTGGCTTGTACACTATTATATACGATTTTTGTCCAAATCGGTCAATGTCCTAGTGTCCAGAACAAATATGTATACTGAACTTTGGTCTAGAAACCAGGTCACCTCCAGTACCAAGCTTGCAGTATAGACGGTCTGGTACTTTAGATCTATACACTTCCCAAATAGAGGAATTAATTATGCAAGAGAGAGGGAAGAGGGCATTAGCATGAATAGTCTTAACAAATAGTTTAGTATACATTGATTTATCATGATTAAAGTGTATAACTGATAAAGTCTAGTAAAATGAAGTCGTGTTTATGATTCACTTTAATAATAGAGGAGGCAAAAGAAAGATGCACCTGGTGGATATACCCAGCAGCTGATTAGGTACTTCGATGAAGGAGATTTTCTTGCATTTTGGTCAATAGAAATCTATGATAACCAAGAAATCTGATAAGAGTGATAAAAGTGAATGTACACTTTTTATCAATATTTTGTTCTGGAGTCTTAGAATACAGTTAGTTTCTTTGATGAGTTAGCTGGAAATAGAAAATTCTAGCTGATTTTAGTTCTTTTCAAAGACAGTTTTAGCTAAAAATAAACCATATTTGGCAATTTTTAAAAATCTGAGTCAAATTTTAAGGATAATAAAATTATGTATCAAATTAACTTTTTATCATAGAATTTAATATTTTTTCAGCCGTTGCAGCTAGTTTGAATAATAAATGCTGTGACTTATCTCTCATTGGCTTATTATGACTTGAATCAAATATTAATTGTATAACATTTCACAACATGATATTTTTTCCCCCCAAGAACATTTATCATCAAAAAATGGATATGCATACTCATATTTTAAGTTACATCCAATCACAGATACATTCCAATAAGAGCTTAAAACTCAACTGCAGATGATTGGAATTTCAGTCAGTGTAGTTCTATTATCCAACTGCAAACAAAATTTTCTATCATGTTATTGTTAGTCCTGTTTGTTTCATGTTCTCCAGACAGGGAAAGTGGGAATGGAAAAGTAACAGAGTAGACACCTTGCTGGGTTGAGCTAATGACTTAATGAAAGAAATGTACTGGATGACATTTGTTCCAGTCTCTTCAGAGAAACAAGGAAGACGTATGTTCTATATAGAGGTTTCAGTAAACATGTGTCATTATATTTTGTGTAGTATATTGCACCTCACCCTATCACCTTACTTGCTGATTGAGTTACGTCAGAATTAACCTGAATGCAAGTCTACGCATGGCTGTATTAGACAAGATCAACACTGGCAAAAAGACACATTTCTCAAATACTAAGCATTCCCAACATTTAACCATTCCACCACAAAGAGTCCAATTAGTACTAATATTCAACACATGGATCTTAATAGGTCATTGTATATATTTGTGCATACATAAACATCAATATTTCATTAGTATTGATTCTTTGTTCAAGTTGAAAGGTCAATGATATTTGAAATGTTCTTTTTTGAAAATCAATACAATCTTAAAATTAATTATCTGAAAACTTTGGGCAACATTTTGATGACAACTTTGAGTATGAAACACCCAAACAGAGATCTGTAGACTCTTGAGGATCTACACAATATTCAATGCTGTTTTTGAACTTACCCTGGGATCCCAGATCCTCACATCTCCCTCATGTGTTGTGGCAAATGTGTTATTTGTTACTTTGTTCCACTGAACTTGAGAAGCTCCAGCTGCAAAAATATAAAAACCCAAAATAGTCAGGAACATTCATGAAATTGGAAGTTGATGAAATATTTTTACATTATCTAATCACATCAAATGGTTTCTATTTGTTATCCTTTTATAATGAGTGTAGGATGCTCAATTTGAGGATTGAATTGCACAGCTTTTAAGTGGAATAAATCTCCTTTTACTTGAAGATGACTGGAGACAGGAGTGATTGGACACAGATGCAAAAATGAATGAAATAATTTGATAAAGACCACAACACAATACATCCGAGAAAAGACAAGAGTCAGGGACATCATAGAATCCATTGGAAATGTCAAATGGCAGTTGGCTGGCCATGTTGCAAGAATGGCAGACAACCAATGGACATCGCGACTCACGACATGGATCACATGCGCAACTGAAGCCCGGCAGAATATTAGATGGAGAGACAAGCTAATTCAGAAAGTACTGGCTCTGCAATGCCTATGATAGAGAATGAGGTGAATCCTAGGAAAGGTCTATGTCCAACGACGGACATTAAAAGACTGATGATGAATATACAACCTGATGAATTTTAGGAAATAATATGCCTAATAAGCAAACAACTCAAGTTCATAGAAATCAACATTGGACACCCTAATACTTAAATATGTATATCCCCAAACCTCCAATGTTGTGACATTCATTATCAGTTATATCACAGAGCAATCCTAACAAGTATTATGACGTTAGAGAGCAGAGAAAACAGATTTATTAATATATGGGAGCATGATATTCGCTGATAATCATGAAGCAACATAAGAAAAAATACTCACCAACTGTCTGAAAGGAACCAGAAGGTTTCCTTGGTTCTCTATAAAGGAAAAAAAATAAAAGGAGTTTTTAGTCAGCCAAAAAACAAACAGATTTTTTCATTTTTCAAAAGTCTTAGATAAAGCATCACAATTGATAATTTTTTTTATTCATCTATGCTTCTGCTTTTTTTCACAATGCTCAGATCATTTTTATATTCTATAAGTTATGTAAGCAGGATGGGTCAGGAGAGGTATCTTCTGATAAAATATGAACTTACATCCTGTATCCTTTGAATTCTGTTTCACACGGACAGTGCCTTACCAATTAGGTCACAAAGACATCAGCAGGCAAAATTAAAATTTAGTCACAAAGCAACATCCTTCCTTATCCAAATTATAGTTAGCTTTCCTTTAACTAAATTTGTAGGAGTGAACACTGGATCCACTAATACTTGAATAAGAATATCAAATATCTGATTGGGAACTGATTTTTGAACAAATTACAATTAGAAACAAAATGTTGTTTCTTATAGAGAGATAAAGGATGAAGAAACCGATTTCTGTGATTGAATGTTGAAAATGAAAATTACAATAGTCCCTCAGATTTCACAAACTTGATTATTCATATTTCTTTTCATCAAAGGAGGAAAACTACTCTCACGGACATTTGAGTAAATTTTTTTCGAATACTTTGTTCAAGTTTTTTCTTGTTTTTGCTAAAAAGAAAAAAGTCCAAATATTTGCTAAAAAAAAAAAAAAAAAAAAAAAGAGCAAATATTTTGTTTATATTTGTTGCAACACTTACACTATTTCATATCATTCTGTACAGTTACATCAGTCAGCTGTAAGTGTCTCATTGTTGGCAAATTTCATAACTATAGCCAACTGTGTAAATTGGGGGGGGGGGGGGCATGGAATTTCAATTTCACATGGGGTCCAAACCCTGACACCTCACAAAATTTGAAGAACTACTGTATATAAAACATTTAATATTGAACTGATATCGATAAATATCTATTTTAAAAATGGCATTTTCTGAATGCTGATATACAACTCAAGAACAATAAAATGTTGAGTAGTTACTATGTCATTTTTTCTGAAATTTTAATAATTGACAGAAGTCATTTGTCTTATTTCAATATTTTGAGGTTTCGATATGTGAATGAGTGGAAAATGGTTCAATACTGAATTTAACAAAACCTAAGATCTAAACAACCAAGTATTTCCTTTCTACATTTAGGTCAGTAATTCTAAACATAGGATGTATCCCCCACAAAGGGGCAATATGAATATATTGGAAGGCAATTAGGAATTTGAGTATGAAGAGTGAAAAGTGTTCCGTGGCTCAAAATGCAGTCTTGTTAAGGCTCAACTGATCAATTCTCAATTATTCAATCCCATTAATTCCTAATTACACAACCCCATTAATCACTACTTTTACTTCAAATTCTTTAGTAAATAATGCATAACTTTGTGAGGTATAAGAGCAATATAGTAATTACATTTTTGTTACTAAATTTCACACAGTAAAGAAAGAAATTACAAATATTTCACTTCCCCTGAAAGTTCATCTAGAAATATTTGGGGAGAAAGGATTTGTTTTCCTCATAGATATTCATCCTCTTAAATGGGGGACCTCATACTAAATAGACCCCTTTGTCCTAGCTACCAGTAATTTTTACAGTTCTTTTCAGCATGTTCGATTAACATAAAAAACAACTTTCAATAATTTTGGTCTATGATTTTTTTTAGTCAATTTTTTATAATTTTGTGGTATTTTTAAGTGAGATTTGAAATCTAAATAGATCATTCAGGCATATTTGTAATTAATTTTTCTAGAGAATCTTTGAAAAAGCAAAATTTTGGGGTGGGGTACAAGGGTCTTGTCAACACCTTTCTCTACGACATAGCATTTGCTTCATGAAAATTGGTTCATGAATAAGGGAGGAGACTTCACCTAAATTTTGGAAAAATGAAAAAAAATTGGTTTAAATCAAGGTTAGCTGCTGCCAGCGTAACCTATACACCATATATATAAAAGACTGCCAGGCATAAAATATCTTTCTCAAATGCCATATATACCCTTTAAAAGGAAATCAATTTTTCTATGAGATGACACAAAAATGTTAAAATTTGACCACATAAGGAGTGAGTTCTCCCTCCCTCAAGATGAGTAGAGTTAAAAGAAAAGTTTGTCAATATTTAGAGGAGTTGTTCATTTTTGTGCATGATGTGTATTTCTTTATGGGAAGGGAGCAAAAAAGGTTGAGAACCACTGATTTAGATATAACGCGTGAAAAGTGAAAAGTCGAGAGAATGATTTTGCATTGTTTTGATGAGATTCAAAGGAAAAAAAGGCTTCATTCCATTTCTTTATTACGACTTTCTGTTCACAAGTTCAATTATCAGATGCAAGACAGAAATATTTTTCAGTGTACTTTGTATATTACTGATGCACATTTGAGTGGACTAACTTTTTTTTTTTGGCTAAAAATAATCCAAGATAAACCCAAATAAAATAGCCAAATAGCCCATCCAGAGGATGGATATTCAACTAGTATCAATAAAGCAGTATGGAACTGTTGAAAAAAACAAAAAAAAACAAATAATGTGTATGAAATGTTTCAGTAGACTGCTTCAGAAATATCTATAGTTCAGCATGTTAGATTTTAGATATCTAGCTAATAATAATTACTTACCGTACATCCCAGAGATAAGTATAAGAATCCACAGAACAGGAAGCAATGATGTTAACATCAAATGGAGACCAATCCAAATCACTGAAAAAGCAAAAATGGAAACAATTTTTAAAGACTATAGAATTCATTTCTTTTCAAATCATAAAAGTTGGTAGTTACTTTGGTAGTGGCTCAAAAACTGGCAATGGCCGTATCATAATTGTTTAATTTACATTTGAACAGTATGATACAGTCATATGTTGACTTACGCTCAACCAGCTAATGCTCAATTGCAGATACATCCCAAACATAACTTAAAATCCATTAACTGCGGATCATGAGAATTTCAGACATTGCAGTTCAATGGCTAAACAGTGAATGACAGAAATTTTCATGTCACACATACATAACTATAACTCATTTTTTTTTTTTTAAATACAATTTGTATACTTTTTAGAAATTTGTTTCAGATTATATTCACATGAAGTAACGATACATAAAATTTAAAGCTCCATGTGTCTGTGACTGGGTGATACCTTAAAGGTCAACTGAAGCATTTGATGACCCAAAGGTGTTCAAAATTGTATTCAATGTTTTTTTTCAAAACATCCTCATTTATGGATCCTCACACATGGCTAAAAAAAAGTCAATCAAAGTGTTAACCTATACATTGTTCATCTTTAGTAACAATGTTTACTTTCCTTGATTGGTTTCAGACATCATAAGAAAAATATTTGGGAACTTGTGACTAATTGTGGTCCCATTTTTTTTTTTCACTTTGTCCCATTCAAAAAGAAAATTTGCAACTCATTTATATGCTTTCAATCCATAAGAACTTTCTTTACTTAGGGAATTCGTCAGTTATGAAAAAAGTTGATTTTGTGTTCAAGGAACAATCAACTTCAGGAATGTTGACAGAATCACTTTGAAAAAGGCCCTCTTATTGTGGTACCTTGTGATGTCATGCGAGATCACTACTGTAGAGATCAGAAGCTATAAAATAAAGGTTCAAAATGAGGTTTTTAGGTTACAAAGAATCCAAAGTAAAAATATATACTGAAATTTATTTCAGTTGACCTGTAAGTCTCAGTAGATTTTACGAGTATCTGTATAGCTACAGAGTGCTTAGATTCTTTTTTTAATTGGGTTTTTAGATAAAAAAAAGTACTAAGATGCTTTTTTTGCTATTGAGATTTTTTTTGAAGGTTGAGAAATTTCGGATATTTTTTACTTATCTATTTTGTGTGTATTTATATACATATATACACACATATATATATATATATATATATATAACACACACACACAAATATATATATATATATATGGTGAAATAATAGAATCACTACACAAGCACGCTTCTTATATTTTAGCCCTCAGGGCTGTTTCCGACAAATGATTCGATTTATCCGGATCCCTATTTAAAACCATTATTGGGAAGTGCATACTATACCATTGATCTTCCTGGATGGAAAGACCCAGCCTACTATATTTATACATTTTTTTCTATATTTTGGTTTATGATTCTTCAATTCAATTTTTCCAGTTGATTTATCTGTTGATAATTTTTGCAGTCTTTTACTATCAATTCTTTTTTATTTGTTTATTAATCTATCTCTTGTAGAGAAAGTGAGTTCATATATTATTTTGGTTGTATTTCTTTTAACTCCCTATATATCAGAGAGAATCATGAAAAGATATTGTGATTTATCTTGGAGGATTAAATTGGGCTCATAGTGGTTGGGGATGTGATAATAAGGTAACTATGGTAATTGATTTCAGTACACCAGTATGTGGAATATTTTAGATAAAAGTTATAGTAAGTTTTTTAGTTGAAACTTTAAGTAGTGTAAACATTTGACAGCTGCATCATTTTTTTTTTTATTCAGTAAGTCTGTCTTCTTAGTAAAGGAGATAATTTCAATTCTTTTTATTTAGACATGGGTAGCACAGAATTTCAATATTCTGGCAAGTGTGTATTTGTTTTAATATTTTCCATTTTACTGTGATTGTGAGATTGCTATCTTTGAACTCCCATAATGTGTAGATAGTGATGTTATTGTATTTTTCATTTAAAAAGGATAAAGTATGGTTGGCTAATCTTGATTTAAATGAGGTTTTTGATATTCCTATGAAATATTCAATTTCTAAGGGGTTTTCTAGGTATGATATTTCAGCCTTATATACAATGTTAGATCTCAGACATAGTATGTTAGCATAGGTTTTGGCTAATTTCATAGCATCCTCAAAGATTCCTTTAGATATTGAGGAATAAAAAAAAGTCTATAATGTCGAATAGTACAAATGCACAGGTACTTTTCTGTTTGATGTTCTTAAACCAGTTTAGAGCATCGTTTGTATTTTTACCCACTGTCTAAACCATAGTTGCTGTTTAATGCTGTTGTTTATGCTTTTGAGAATATTCTTACAAATTTTTCCTGTCTGGGATTTAGTTAGCTTGATCAGTCTAGTACTGGGGTTGTTTGAAAAATCTGGTTTGTGGTCCTTCGTAAGTATAAAGGCTTTTTTTTTCTGTGATTATCTTACTCCATTGCTGTTATTCAATTCTTTTCGGAGATGCTTTTGCTTTGTTTATTAACAGTTATTTCATAATTGTTCCTCTTGGTGTCTATAGTTTCATAATTTGGGGTGATGCTGTAAGTTAGGAATTTGTTGTAGATCAGGTAATTCATTTCATGAATGTCACCTTTCACAAATATGTTTTTAGATTTGTTGATTTGCTTGACTTCCTTTTTCAATTTCTCTGGTATGTATTCATGTGTTTTTTAAATCCGATATTTGTAATGGCGTTTTATAGATCCTGTTTAAAGCTTTCCAGTAGTTTATTTTGTGGTAGGCTTTTTTTCATTTTGAAGCCGAAAAGATAATTTTTTTTTCAGTTTCCTTGTTTGGTTTGTTAACATAGAAAAAGGCTTTCCACCTCATACATCAGTTTGGATCATCCGTTTTTTCCAATAATTGTATCAGATGATGGTGACTTGAAGATAGGGATGTCCTTGAAAATGTGTTCAATGCTCTATGTCTGAGGAGAGATAAATTCTGTAAGAGTGCTCTACTAGTAGATATGGCTAGGTGTATGTGTATATATATATATATATATATATATATATATATATATATATATATATATATATATATATATATATATATCTCAGCACTTTGCCTGTACTTGGTTTTAACTGGATGAAATTAGTTTTGTATCAGGGGACCCAATCCACAGCAAAGTTTATGAAGTCTCTTTTAATGAGAGATTTTTGAATGAAATATTCCTCTTTATTGTTAGTTAACACATGCTTAAAAAAAAACCTGAATCTGAATTTAAGAGCTGAGAGCTTAAGAATCATGAATAATCAACAAACCATATAAAATAATGGATGACTAATCAACTAACCATTCAAAATAATGGATGACTAATCAACGATGAAAAATATTTGTTAGTTACAGCCATTAAATTGACACATGGCTGTATAAATATATATAAAATAAATTCCAAATGAATCCATGAATTACCACAACCCAGTGTTTAACTGTGAAAATCAAGTTTTTAACAAAGAAAGAAAAAAAATAGAACATACCACTCTAATGAGCATTTCTACAATAGAACCCCCCCCTTTCGATTTCAAAGTACTGCCACTAAAAATGACAAAATTCCATCTGAAGACAGATTTAACATCACTTAATAGCTGATAGCATAATAAATGGTTTTATTAGTAATATCTTTAATTTTCAACACCTATTTACATTTTTTTATACTAAATTTACCAAAATTACACTTTTTTTCAATTCAATTTTTAGGTGCAAAATTGAAGGGTAAAAAAAAGGTTCTTGACATTTTGAAGGGTTGTGAACCTTGAAAAAAGTTTAAGAACTGCTCAAATAAAAATCATTGAATCCTTTTTTTGAAAATTATTTCTTTTACATTCAAGATCAGAAAACATTCAAATCTCTTGGCAACTTTACATTTAAATTGAGGATTGAAAAAGTAATGATTTGACAAAGACAGCTTCTTACCTGACCACTCTTGAGTGAGCCTTCATTGTACACATTGGCTTACTGCTGTTTCCACTATCTTGCCAATGATAAACATCAAGTTTCTGGCCACACTACAGACATAGATAATAGAAACAAATATATTTAGCAGTTATTGGCTAATGCTCAAAATATTATAAAACCTTCATAAAATTACTAAATGGTTAAAATATTTAGGAACTAGCAGTACCTATGGAAATTCCGTGGTTATTTTGAAAACTATAAGATTGTTGGAAGTTCATAGAGAACCATCAAGTACTTAATTTCTTCTGAAATTGTATTTTTTATCGAGAGTTTGATTCTTGGAGAGTTCCATGGGAGTGATAAAAATTATGAAAGTAAAAAAATATTCAACTTGATAAAAAACGGTAGTGTCTATTGGTTTAATTTTGGTCATTTTTTTAGTTTTGTTGTTGCTGCTGCTGCCGAAAAAGTATTTGGATTTCGAATTTTTTCAAAAATGGCCCTTGGCTATAAAATGGCGTATAGCAGAAATACTTTCATAAAGTGCAGCCTGATTAAAGATTTTTTTTTTTTTCCTCAAAACAACTGACAATTCAAAATTGGGTCATCAATTTTGACTATTTTTTAGCAAGGTAATAACTTTTAAATATTCTTACCTCAGATTGTAATCTAGGTCTTCATTTTTATGAAGATGAAATTTCATGATAATTAAATGATTTAATTTAATAGTCTTTTTATAAATGTGTTTTCATCTCAATTTTTCTTCTGCAGCCTTTTTTCTTTTTTATAAACAAACTTTTTTGAAACTTTTTTTTCAAATATAAGCAATCAAAATTACTACATTAATCTATCCCTCACTATATATAATAGTGATCTGTTTGCATTAGTCTATTTAAATATTCCCATGCTATATTGTCTGTGTACTGTTGATGGTTGCCAATAAATGATGGAGTATTGATGTTTTTTTATGTCTTTGAACAGATATTCATCTTTGTCTATTCCTTTTCTGGCAACTTCGATGTTGTAGGGCTGTCTTTCATCATGTAACTTACAGCCACACCATTTTATTGATCTTTTTCACTAATCCGGTATAATAAGACCCTTATGTCATAAGTAACACCTTCGTGCAAGTCTTTTACTGTAGCCTCAAATTTATCCACTAGACTCTCACAAGAACTGACAATGTTAGATTATGCTTATACGATATTTGATTCTATACTTCATTTTTTTCATTTCCATAGATCTATCTTTCCTTGGTGTTGAAGATCTTACAATTGTACTTTTGCTTTTCTTTTGCATTCTGTATTGAGTTTCTATTTGTAACCTTTCTACAACTGACTACTCTGTTCACACCTCTCGAGCATTTCCTTGGACTCTTTTACATTTTTTTTTTTTGTTCTTGACCACCTTGTTTCTTTTGAAGCTTCAGGTAATAACACCAAGTATGGCCATTCTTAAAGTTTTTCTTGGTGTTGTTGTAGATGTTGATGGGCCACATTCATCCTTTTGAGGAGGTGAAGTATGACCAGAAGGAGCTTTAATAGGTGACACAATACAATGTGTTTAAGCCTACCTGTTATGACGGTACAATCACGCTTCTCTGCATTAATGGTATGCAAGAGGTGTGATTGCTGCCATTGTTTGGCCAGGGAAGATAGTTCCATCAACTGCTATCATGCGTGACTATGAAATTTTAAAAAGCCATTTCATCTATAATTCAACATTAGGCCTATTAAATTTTGTTGATATAATAATTTGACCAACTAACATTGAAACTAAACAAAAATTTTGCTGACAATAATTTTAGATAAAATGTGAAAATAGGCTTACTTTTTGCTTACTGAATAAATAGGCTTAGACCTAGCTTGTATAAGTTAAAAAGATTTTCATATGTAATTAAGTACAGTAGTAGTCTTGAAAACATTAGGCCTATAAGAAAAAGTAAAGCATTGCTACAAATAAAAAGCTAATACGCTAATACAAGATGAACTAAATTGCCCCATTTTAGATTTTTGGTCATAGCTTAAAAATCATAGCAAGCAGATTAAAAATGTATCTATGCTTGACAGCCAACAGTCTCAGCTATCCAACAACATAATGTTTTTCTGTTGATGGAACTTTTTAGACGGTAAAATTAAATTTTCTAGATTTAAACATTTTTTTTTAGCATGTTCAAGGGACAGATAGGCATACTTTTAATGCATTATGTTGAACTGACTTTAAAACAAAGTACAACTCCAGAGCTTTCAAATGAGATATTACAAACTGAGTTTCAGGGGATGTTTGATTTGTCTGAAATTTTTGAAGAAAAATGTCCAGGTTTGGGCTCAAATTTCCCCGATAGACCTTAATTCAATATTCAACTTGATAAGCATAGAATCTAATCTCTTTATAAGTAGATAAAAAAAAAACAAGAAAAACTCTTTCCTACCCTATCTGCTCTTTCCACTTCCCTTCACCCAGCCTCTCCTCATACTTCTCCCATCTCGTCCCTTTTTTTTATCCTATCCTGTAATCTAAAATGTCCATCTACAACTCTGACTGGTCTACCTTTCTTCCTACCCTCTTATCAAATCTAACCTTTCCCTTTGTTTAAGTGCTACCAACATAGTCATATTGTAGCAGAATAATTATAGAAGATTAAGGTAAATATCATTACATAGATGATTAGAACTTCTGCCTAGCGTGGATAGAGGAAAAAAACTACTTTAGTGCAAACCTATGTATAAGGAATCTTTGCTCAGAATATTTGCAAATTCTAAAATACTGCACACACACACACACTGAACAAATTCCATCATTATGAAAAGACCCAGAAAACTAATAAATTTTCAGCAGATCATTAAAAGAAAAAAAAGCATCCTGCCAATGCCATACAGTAACTAAAAAATGAATAAAAATAATTAAAAAAATAAAAATAAAGAGAAATTTAAATGGGCAAACAATGAGTTACTTTCTTCAACATTTAAATGTTCATTTTAACCTTTTCCTGCAGAATAATGAAAATCTCCCTCAATCAAAAACAAATTCCTAGATCAACTCAAAAATTTAATCACTCTTTCTGTAGTATATGGGCCACTCTTCCACAAAATTCCATTGAAATTCATCGATAACCTTTGGAGATATTGTATGGACAAACAGAGAGATGGACAGACAAATAGACATGAGTGACTACATATACCACTTCCAACTTAGTTGGCAAAAGAAAATGACTGATAAATGAACGTAAATAACAGAAGAAAAGGAAAAAGAAAAATTGTTCAACTCACGGCCACAGCAAACTTTTGAGCTGCAATTGGATGTGGATTCCATTGAACACAACTGATGTCATATTTGCTGATTCGTTCAATCTTTTTGACATTGTTCATATTTGCTAGACTCACTAAAGTGAGAGCTCTTTTTCTGCAAGACAATAATAATAACAATTAAGGAAGTGTAAGACACACAATTCACCAACAAAGAATATTCAGTGATCACCAGACTTCATATCAGTGGACGAATAAAGAATTTAAAAAAATCTAATCTATGAAGTTGGATCATCTGTGAGAAGGCAAATAAAAGGTTCTACCTACCTATCTATAATAGTGGTGTGGCATAGCTAACGCATTGCTTGTTTTGTGATGAAAATGCCAAATTTGGCACCTAAGAAGCTTAATATATTTTGAAGAAATCTGGATATCAAGCCATTGCAAATTTGCTTTCTGATGACCAGGGCAGCCATTTTGGAAAATGGTTGGCAGTAGTTACTGGCATAAAATATTTTGGCCACTCCCAAGCAGCTATTTCCATGCTTTCAGCACCACAAATATTTTCATTAGAGTTAAAGTGAAAAATATGTTTCATTACAATGTAAGGCAATAATAAATAAAAGAAAATACAATAAAATGGTAAGATAATCTACAATAGCAGTAGAGAGTACAATTACATATTAACACACACAACATAATGTTCAGTGAATGTACTGAAGCCATTAACTATGCTACACAATTCATTTGAAAAGAACAGTGTTATTTCTGTAGGTTATTTGAACCATTCTATGAACACATTTCAATTATGTTAGTTGATCAGCGCAGCAAGGCAACTTGTTACAGACCATGGCACTATAATCCTTGAGTAAATGAGAGATCTGGCATATCATCCAGTCTTTCTATGAGCTGGTCCTCCCTCTTACGACTCCTTAACCTGTAAAGGCAGGGTGTCGAAAGAGTGAGATACCAGTGCCATGGAAAGACTCCTTATAGTTCAGTTAGAGTTATGGTCAATATTATCAACTGCAGCAGTTGTGTCTTAGGAGGATAAATCACCTGTTTTTTGTAGAACTTCTGGATGACAGTTTCTCCTAGCTGGGCTGGCAGACAAAGCACATGACCATAGGTGATACTGACACCCACATGTGAAAGTCAGTCAAGAAGTTCTCTCTTCCTGGTTTGGGCATGGACCACCAGGTTTATATACATGCAGTGGCGTCTGACATTTGAAGATGTGAACCCGTCACTGGTGCTTGACACTGTTTAACTTTAGCAGTTATACAATGGTTAGGGCTGCAGATGTTATTGGATATCCACCTTCAAGGACCATGTTTAACAGTGTCAGCAGTAGGTTCAACACAGGAGTCTCCTTGGCAGCCTTTTTGGAACCGAGAGTAAGTTTCAAAACACTTTGTTTTAAATTCAAATTAATTTCATATCAATTTTTTATATGTACGTCAATTAAGTTTTTTTTGGCAGTAATTAATTGTGTCATTAAATCAACTTGAGTCGAGTTCATGTTGAAAGTGGGATCAAACTAGTATGAAAATTTGTAGTCATATTTGGTATGGCCGATATCAGAATAGAGATTATTTCCAAGGTATTCTCAAATGTGACAGTCTTTTCTCTCAGGCTGTTCCAGGTGTTCGTCACTCTCGATTAGAAGAAATTGTTTCTAACACCAGTAGAGGTTTGATCTTGTAGTTAATGGCTGTCTCCACTGGTTTTACAGCAGATAGATGAAATAAAAAATTTTTCTCACCAAAACATTTTGAGCAATGAACATTCGTATCCACTTTATGTATGTTACTCCAGATTCTACAGACTTCCACAAAGTCAATATGTTTTCTTCTGTACTCCTTGGTCTCAAGATTAAGTTGTTTTAATCTTTCAGTATAGGATAGATATACCAGCCTCGGAATGGCCTTGGTGGCTCTACTCTTTGCATGGCATAAGGAGACCATATATAGGAAGCAAACACCTGATGGGGACATACCAGAGACTTATAAGGTAGCAGAAAGCTCTTCTCATCAATGAACTTATATGAGTGTCATATGTACCCAAGTGCTTTATTTGCCATACTATCAGGGATACCTGGCATTGCCAGGGGAAAAATAACTTAAAACACAACCAAGAGGGAAAATATGTTCTTAGATATTTAGATATTTTTCTTCTTATACAATGAAAAACATTCATATTATGTACACATGCAAAAGTAGTTGCAACAAAAAAAATATTCTGATACGTAAATAACAAATGTTGTCGCTTAGTTTGACACAGCTTCTAGATACACAACATAAGAGTTTCTGGGTGCTAGGTTCCAAATCTACAACAAGCAATATAGAGATACCTAAAGGAAAAGGATGGAGGACTCAGGTAAAAGGCCATTGTCCTTGTGCCTGGTTACAATATCCTGAAATGACTTCAGGTAACCTCCAATGTCACATTACCTATAACTCTCGCCATGTACTCCTATACTAAATAGCAGCATCCTAGGGGCAATATTGTGGCCAACAACTTAGAAAACTCATCAGAAACGACAGTGAACTTGAATGACCCCAATGTAAAAATCACATTTCTAAATACTTTGCCCATGAAATAACATGCCTCTATGTCAAATTTCAGTTCCATAGGTCCAAATTTGTGGCTAACAACATGGGAAGTTGACTAGAATTGACCAAAAATGACCTCAAATAAATTCTGAGGTCAATACTGCATGGCCTTGAAGTGACATTGAATGACCTCAGAAATCAACATCACATAGATTGTGATCTTTGCCGTGAGAAGATGTACCCATATGCTGAATTTCATCTCTGGTGCTAGATTGTAACCCACAACTCTGTAAATTGGCTAAAAATAACCAAGAAATGGTCTCTGATGGCCTTGAATAGCCTATGATTTATGTTGATATCTCCTGGGTCAACAAGTAAATAGGCCTTGTAGTTTTCACAGCAAAGAGTTATGAATAAACAAACAAAACACTCAAATATTAGAATAGATTCACTTAGTTTTGTAAATGCACAGTGAAGTTGAGTGAAAGAAAAATTGTTTATAAGAAGGAATTTGATAACGAGCCTGGCTGCTGCAGGGTCAAACTCTACTCCTCCTCATATTCCACCAGAAAATGATTACTGCAACTTTATATTGTATATATTCCTGAGATAATGTGTTCATAACAACCAGCATTGAAAATACAATCAGTGAAGGGTTGCTTCGCCTAAATTAGTTGAGGATTGTTCTTGTTCTTGTTATGGTTGAAGACCCGAGTCAATTTGAGTCTCTGACTTGGAATAGAGTCAACATGATCAGTTTATAACAATGTAAATTGTCACAATTTTTCTTTTATTCATCACTTGATGTTATCAGCCAGTTATTGTTATAAAAAGACCCTGCCTCAAAGTGATCACAATATGAGGCTTCATCAGTATAATAATTTTTTAACCAAGTTTCTGAAGATTCAATACTTCCAGAGAAGATAGAGAGAAGAATAGAAATAATGAAAAATATGATCTCACCCTCCCAGGAGGACCCATTGTCCAAGACAGTCGACAGCCATGGTGGTAGCCTGCAAGGGAATCAGTTCAAGCTTTAAAAAATGATAATTCTTAAAAAAATACCTTTTGATATAAAGAGACTTATTTAATTCTGTATCATTTACAGTCATCTGACAGAATGCATCTCAATCAAGGATATCATTTTTTTTTTTTTCATTCTTATACTATTAATTACCTTCATCTTAATATGTTCGTCACTATTTATCACAACTTTTCACAGAACAGAATACCTCCAGCCAGGATTAAATAAACAGCGTGGATCAGAATAAAGAATAAGCCCTCAGTTACAATACTTCATCTACTAAAAAACAAATAAATAAATTTGATTATCAAGTATAATCTTCAAAATTAAAAAAATTTATAGAAATAGCTAATTTTTTGTAAAATCTAAAAACCTGTTTGTTTTGCCTAAAGATTTCTTAGGACAAATTACACGGCTTAAACAATTTTTCAAGCACTAATTTCTTCGGTTTTATGTAAGTTTACCCACTGAAAATATGTCGAACAGGTGTAACTGAGTTGACATTTAAGGTGTGAGTTTCTAAAAAAAATTATATTTGAACATGTAGAAGTAGACCTTACTGTTTCTTTAAAAAAGAGTTCAAATATGAATTATCAAAAAAGATTAAGAATAGCGCGTAATAAATTTAAAATACTTCATTGCGATGATTAAATGACAGAAAAATATTCAAAATTGAGGCAAAAATATTTTTTTAAATATTTAGGTGTTCCAGAAAATTATCTAAAAAAATATCAAAAGATACACTTGATTTTTATCAAGCTTTCAATTCATGGTTTCATGGATCACATTTTACCAGCAATTGGATTTGATCCCTAACTAACACCAAAAATTGAATCCCTTGTCGGAAAGTGAGAAAATGTAACTAAGACTTTTTTTGTTCTCTTCCTGCTTCCATACTTAAGAATTATGGACGTTAGCTTTTGGTGTGGACTAACAAAAAAGCACTAACTAATATTTTGAAGAATCATAATCGACTAAAGTCGGTGAATTACATTCAACTAAATAAGGCATCGTATCATTATTTTCAACTGCCTCATGATTATGAAACCTATTTCAAGTTTTATTTGAAATACATTCCGAGAATTATATTCATTTGTTTCACCAACAACAAACGGAAATTTAAAAAAAAAACTCTCTGCTCATCCTATGAACTGAGTGTAAATAAAATTTTGTTCGCTGTAGATACAAGGGACGAAATGACGTTGGACACTAAGTTCAGCATTATCTCCCTTAGATTATTTTTAAAGTTATCTCTCTTATTGACCAGTTAGGAATGCAGGAGTGAATTAGCGCCCTAACATTTCAGGGTTTTTTTCCTTTTTTGCAAAAAAAAAAAAAAAAAAAAAAAAAGAAAAACCTTGGGGACAATTTGGAAGAAAAAAGAAAAAAAGAGCGCTAGGGGAGGTACTCGTTCGTGAAAATAGTGACTGCGTACAAAATTACGTCCTAAATCTCCACATTTGCCCCTGCCTGCTTTTCACTTGATAAAGTGGAAACTATATAATCCTTGCAAGTTTAAGAACTAATCGTATGAGTTTTTTCCCCAATAGATACAGCTGGAATAGTTTATGCCGCTTCAATAGGTATACATTAGTGACCGATTTTACGCAGGTTCAAAGTATAAGCATACAAACAAACAATTTACTTAGCACTATATATCATAATTTACCCCTCCCCCCAATTAAATTTCGCTGTCGTTTCAAACAATTGAAACGTACGCACTCAAATACACAAAATATAAACTAACAAAAGACAAAACATACATTTCTATTTGGGTAATCTGTGTTTATTTAGTACTGAAAAATCTTTAGCTATAAAACAAATAGCTACTTCCGTTTAAGTTCAGCAATATAGCTACATACATTTAATTTCGATTATTGTGATTAGGATGACAGCGTGGTCAAAGGGTATGCTTGTTTGTTTTTTTTTTTAAACAATTTTTTTTAGAGAAACAAGGAAAAACAATCAAACAAACAATCGTTACATAACGAAAACAATCTCATTTCCAGCCAAAGAAGAAACAATGTAGTTCATTTAAATGATATAAAATTATTCAAAAGAAATAATTTTACGCGAGGAAAATATACTGATGTTCGATATATTGATAATAAACAGATGCACCTCAATAGTTAATTAAAACAAGTGTACAAAAAATCTACTTGAAGTTAAAATTAAACGGAAGTAGCTATATTGCTAAGTTAGCCATTTTATAGCTAATGTTTTCTCGGTCCAAATAATCGAGGATTACCTTCCATTTGTATTAATTTACTAACCTTCATCTTGATTCAAGTGGCTGATAAATGTTGAAAATTAAGACGAAGGTAAATGTATTAGTAGTCTAATTGGTCAAAACATATTTTACTTAACAATAAAAAGTAAATAACACAGGAGGTACAAAATTCTGAAGTACAGTAAAACAATACCGAGGGCACAGTAAGTAAACATAAACAAAAACGTTAACAATGATTTTTTTTTTCTTTTTTTGAATCTATAATGATTATTGTTGTGAATGTAAACTTTACCTGAAGATCTTTCAGGTCTTTGATAACTTGTTCGATACTCCACCTTGCAGCCATTCTGTAAGTTTTAAGGTATAACAATATCCGCAAAGGCTACTTCAGGAAGCAAATCAAATAAACCTAGAAAGAAATAGCTCAGATGTTCCTGGAAGACTTTACATCGCAGTTTTGTAATAAAAATAATAAAGTACAGATGCTATTCGCATTTCGGTTGTACATGTCTTTCTCTAACAAGAGAAGTATCAGGTTCGTAGGTATGCACTAAATAATCCGGTCAAAGGTTATAGCCTTGCTGAAAATTAATGTCAAGGGAAAGAACAATGTTCATTTTTTTTAAAAATGCTTATATTTTTAGTGAACAAAATGTTGTTCTTTTGTTCAATAATTTACGTGAATTATTTTTGCGTTTAACAATTTTTTATCAGATAGTCTGCACGAATTATTTACTGCGGTATCTCTGTGCACAGACAGCCACGGCGTTGGATTGCTTCGTGGTCCGGTAAACTCTACTCTTTTTCTTACTTTTACGTACTGATTTCATTTTTTGATTAATTTTGAAATCACCCGTGAAAGATGACTGCATTTGAAGAGATGGGGGTTATGCCCGAACTTGGTAAGGCTGTTGAAGAAATGGACTGGATGTTGCCAACTGATGTGCAGGCCGAGGCTGTTCCTATGATTCTTGGCGGTGGTGACGTCTTAATGGCAGCGGAGACCGGCAGTGGAAAAACTGGTGCCTTCTGTCTCCCAATCTTGCAGATTGTGCATGAAGCCCTCAAAGACCAGTCTGAAGGGAAAGGAATGGGTAAGCCAGCACTTAAGTCTGTTGAATCCTCCAAAAACTGGAAAATGAATGTGTTCGACCGTGGCGATGCTATGGCTATAGATCCCGAGGGTCATCTATGTCAGGCCCGAGATGCTTCAGGATGGCATGGGACTCGCTCCAACAAGTCTGTCTATGGAAAAAGTGGACGATTTTTCTTCGAGGCGACTGTTACAGATGAAGGTTTGTGCCGCGTAGGTTGGTCTACGGGGAATGCATCGTTGGATTTAGGCACTGATAAATATGGTTTCGGTTTTGGTGGCACAGGTAAGAAATCAAACAATCGTCAGTTCGATTCCTACGGAGAATCGTTTGGTATCAACGATGTGATCGGCTGCTATCTGGATCTGGAAAGGGGACTGATAAAATTTTCCAAGAATGGTATTGATCTTGGTAAAGCTTTTGATATCCCAGGCCCCCTTAGAAACGACAAGTTTCATGCAGCCCTCGTGCTGAAAAATGCCGAAATGGAAATAAACTTCGGTGAGGACTCTTTTAAGTACCCACCCGATAAGAGCTACATTTCTCTGTTTAAAGCCCCCAAAGAAGCCATTAGTGTGTCCAGAGTTGAATCATCAGGGCCTGCAGCCCACAAACCAGCCCCAAATGCTCCCCAAGCAATTATTATCGAACCTTCAAGGGAGTTGGCTGACCAGACATACGATCAGATAGTGAAATTCAAGAAACATTTAACTGAACCCACTGTTCGTGAACTTCTTATTATTGGAGGAGTAAGCTCTAAAGAGCAATGTGACCGACTTGAACAAGGTGTCGATATCGTTGTTGGCACACCAGGCCGAATGGAAGATTTAATCTCAACCGGTAAGCTGGCCCTACACCAGGTTCGTTTCTTCGTTTTGGATGAAGCTGACGGCCTTCTCTCACAAGGCTATGGTGATCTAATTAACCGTCTGCATCAACAGATTCCCAAGGTGACAAATGATGGTAACCGTTTGCAGATGATTGTTTGTTCTGCTACTTTGCATTCGTTTGATGTGAAAAAAATGGCTGAGCGTCTCATGTATTTCCCAACATGGATTGATTTGAAAGGTCAGGATTCGGTGCCAGAGACTGTACATCACGTTGTTTGTGAAGTCGATCCGCATAGAGACACCCAGTGGCAGACCCTGAAACGCCACATCCAGACTGACGGTGTTCATTACAAAGACAATCACAACAATCTCTCCTCACCAGAGATGGTGTCTGAAGCCATCAAGATCCTCAAAGGCGAGTATACAATCAACGCTATCAATGAACACAATGTAGATCGTGGCTTGATCTTCTGCCGTACTAAGTTGGACTGTGACAACATGGAAAAATATCTTATGGAACGTGGTCGAGGTGCGATTACCTGCGTGTGTTTGCATAGTGACCGTAAGCCTCAGGAACGCAAGGCTAATCTGCAGAGATTTAAAGATCGCAAAGTTCGCTTTTTGATATGCACTGACGTAGCTGCCCGTGGTATCGATGTGACTGGTTTGCCATATGTGATCAATGTGACCCTGCCTGATGAAAAGCAGAACTACATTCACCGTATTGGTCGTGTAGGAAGAGCAGAAAGGATGGGGTTGGCTATCTCATTGGTTGGAATGAAGAAGGAGAAAGTTTGGTACCACTCAAACTGTAACACTCGTGGGAAAGGCTGCTACAATACTAACCTCACTGATAGAGGAGGCTGCTGCATATGGTATGATGAGCCGAAGCTTTTGAACGATATTCAAGAGCATTTAGATATCACTATTGATAAAGTTGAACCTGATATGAAGATTCCACTGTTTGAGTTTGATGGGAAGGTGACTTATGGTCAGAAAAGACGTAACACTGGCTCAATGTACCAAGGCCATGTGGCTCAGTTGGCACCTACTGTGTCAGAACTAGCAAAATTAGAGAGAATGGCCCAAACTTCATTTATTGATCTGAAATACAAGAAAAAATTTGCATCTCGTTAAGATTAACTGCCAAGATTTACTATTTAAAATCTGGGCAAAACTTAGTTATACAATCTAAAATACTTGAGAGAATTATATTCTTTATTTTCTAAGGATTCAACAAAAAGTATGAGCTTGATTTGAAATGGTCTTGATAATTTTATTTTTAAATCAATAATATTTAATTTCTTTGGCTTATTTGAAATTCTCAGTTGGATTGCAAAAATGAACTGAAAAATAGACATGGATGAAATTAGTAAAAAGTATTGCAAGTATTTTCATATTTTTTTTTTTTTTTTTGTTATAAATCCTCATTAATTTTTTGTATCTACTATTTACCTTCATCTTAATTTTTCTGCAGGTTTTTATTGCAATTTTTACTCAGGCCAGCCTCCTTCTGCAGTGAGTAAACAACATTAATTGGAAATTTGAGTTCAAATCTCACTTGAAGCTTATTCTTTATTTCCAATCAATATTTACTGCTGCAGGAAGCAGGCCTGAGTAAAAGTTGTGATAAAAAGCAACTGAAAAATTAAGATGAAGGTAAAAAGTAGTTATAAAATCAATATGATAGCTAAAAACAATTAGAACAATTTTTTTCCTTGAGTATACATTTGGTTTCTAGAAGTGATATAAAACTTCTTGCCCGAATATTGAATTTTTATGGTCTTTTAACATGAAGCTGCAGTTACCAACATTTTCATTACCAGGGACCCTTTTTTATTTAAATGAATCTTCCCATGGACACCAGGCTTTTGAAAGGTCTGCCTAATCAACAGACTCGCAGATCATAGGTTGGAATTGCTGATAAAGGATCAAAATGTTTTTTCATTAACAAAAACAAGTTTTTTAACAAGCTACACAACTACCAAATACTTCACTGAACTTTTCTTTTGAATATTAGTTTTATTGAAATTTTTCCTGTTGATGTATCCGGGTAAAATTTCAGTATGCAAATTGTCTCTACCCTTTAGCTTAATCATATCCTCCTGAAAGAAGGAAAAATGGCTAATGCAAAGAAAAATAAATGATTTTTTTCCAGCAAAACAGAAACTGTTTCAGACTTTTTATTCTTTTTGTTTTGTTTGTTTGTTTTCATTACATATCATATTTTTAAAATGCCTTATTCAAAAGTTTTGAGCACGTTTATCTCGCTATCTCCCTTTCAAAATTCGAATTGACTTCACTTTACGAATCTATTACACATAATTACCATATAATGATAGAACTATATTTGTTTGGTTGAAGTATTGTTAATTAATACTTCAAGCAAACAAATATAGTTCTAATAATTGACAAAGTTAGCATAGAACTGAGCCAGTGTTAATTAGAACACTTTGAAACAATCGAATTTTCTAATTAACATTAACTCTATTCTATACTTTGTCCATTAAGTTTTTCCCTGTGGAAAAAATCGGACATCTTTGAATTTCCATGAGATGATTGATATAAATGGGGAAGGTCTAGGTCCAAAACAACGGACCTCGAAAGGGTGATTGGAAAGTGAAGGGAGATAAGTCGAGCACGAATTTATGTAGTTACCTCCCTTACTCCAATTCTGACGTACACCCTCCTTGCTTTTAAGCGATCTGTCACAGTAGTAGTCAACTGATCAAATAGATTTTTTAAATTGTTACAACTGGCAAGTCCTTTAACGTTGCGATCTGTACTCGTGTTGTAAGAGTAGAGATTGTAATTCTTCTTTTTTCTTTATATCATCAAAATAAGCGTGATAATTTAGGACACTAAACTTCCTTTCGAATCTTGATGTTTTCATAAATGTGACCTCTGAAAAAAAGTTGTTTTTTTTTGTTTTTTTTTTTCCCATTTTATATTATCTATCTCTGATTGTATTTTCTTGATAGATTTTTTTGGAAAGAAAGAAAATACTGGGATTTGCCAGGTTACAAACAAGTTCTGTTCATAAGTTGGAACAGCTATGTACAGAGCATACCGACTTCAATTATTGTTATTGAAATTAAGGTAAAATTTTGTATATCTTCTGAAGGATACTTTTCCTGGGTCAGTTGAATTACCATGTTAGCATTATATATTTGGTTTGACTTACAAAACTCAAGTAATGTGTTGCAAAAAAAAATATTTCTGAAAAGTGTCACCAATACAAAATGTTTAGAAAACTCTGGTTTAATTTAAAGACAAATAATTTTAAGACAGTACAAAAAGAAAGGTTTAGAATTTTTATGTACAGGAATCTAAAAGGGTATATTTGTTATTGTCTACATAATTGAAAATAAGCCAGTTTGAATGATTATTCGACTTTTATTTTACATCCAGTGTATTTATTTCAGTAGGGTTCTAGTTATATTTTTAGTATTCATATAATATAGCATAGGTGAATAAAAGTTTTTTTTTCTATGAAAACTGTGATTTTAAATTTTTGATGATTATGAATTGGGTTAGAAATTACTACGCTTCATGGGCCCCCTTAAAATAGTGACTACTGACATCACATCCTGTTTCAACCCTAAAGAGTTCCTAGCTATAAAAAGCAGTGCTTCCAGCTTTCTCTCCCTCTTTCACTCTTTTTCTGGCATTGGTTAATTGACACAACAAACATGTATATCCAAGCGTTCTGAGAGCTTGAAGCCAACATTTATCCTCAGAGCTTTCTCATATTAACCTACAAGTATGTCATACTATATCAATTCACATTCATAACAACCTTTTATTGATCCTATCTTACATACTTATATAACATTACACTAAAACATAAGAACTCTCAAATACTAACTTGAATAAATTTATTCGTTTGCATTGAGATCCAGATTCAGTTGTTTCCTTGCAGTAACCATGTCTTCTAAATTACCACATGATATCAAAATATACGACTATCTCTTCCTTCATCACCAGAGGCCCATCTCAAATCTAATATTATAAAGTATATTCATATCCCTATAAACTAAAGCGATCTTTGACCAAAACCCGATTATATTAATTTTATGTAGTAGGGAGTGTATAGAATTACTTATTTGTTGCTATACAAACATTAGGATGCCTATCATTAAAGAATCAACAAACACAAAAAGATAATTTTGAACCAGATCTCAATTCTACCTTTTCTAAATACTAAAAGTTACTGTTATAACTACAATATTTTTTTTTTTTTTTCACTTGAATCTTGTCCTCCTTTTCAATTTATCAGCTGTAAATAAAATTCGAAGTTCAAAAAAATTGTTTAATCTAAATTTACTCACATTTCATTATATTTGGAGTAAATTAAACAGTAAACTGAAATGAACATTCTGTAAGAAGTGCTTATTATTTACTTAAAAACAATGCCATATTTACCTTTAGTTTTATCAACTAGCTGAAAATACAACCCAGTGGGCAGTTATCCCTAGCTATATGGAGCCTACACCTGTAAAACCACAAGTTGAGTAATGATTTAATGTTAACCACTGTAATAGGGTCCATATAGCTAGGGATGCCTCCTGTAGGGCAGGTTTTTTCAGCTAGTAATAATTATAATATTACACTTGTCTCCATTCTATTTAGATTGTTTATAATGAACAAGTTTATTAAGAGGAAGGGTTAGTCTTGTTCTTCCAGTTCTTTGTATGTGCATGTATAATGCCATGATGATTTGTAGTATAGACCATGTGAATGAACTGACTGTTAAATTAAACTAAACTGTAACTATACAATTAATCGGATAAAGCTTTGAAAAGTATCCCAGTTTTTCATTGTCATTACAATAGCTATTAGATAGCACTCAGTGCATACCTCTAACAACAATATAGTTAGGGGAAGTAATTGTGCATAGAGCCACCCAAAAATTTAATAATTCCTGTAGCCTATTGCCAACCTTTCAAAAAAAATTAATTCAGATTTATTGAGAACCTTTAGAGGTATTATATAGAAAGGCATGAACTTTGGTTATGTTATCTGATGTGAACCTATAACTACGACAGAGGGAGGTAATTCTAGGTGGACTGCCCCCAAATTTCAATAGCTTATTGGTGACTTTTCCACTACAT
Source organism: Thysanoteuthis rhombus (assembly GCA_963457665.1). Lineage (NCBI taxonomy): Eukaryota > Metazoa > Mollusca > Cephalopoda > Oegopsida > Thysanoteuthidae > Thysanoteuthis > Thysanoteuthis major. Next base: position 50,730,578 of record OY735198.1, read on the forward strand.
TTTATAATAATTCATGCAAAATTTTATCAAAATGCATTGAGAACTTTTGGAGAAATTGAGTGGACAGACATGAAGTTTTGGTGATGTTATGTGGTATGGACATATAACTACAATATAGGAGAGGTGATTGCACGTGGATCCAACCAAAAATTTCTCTCCTTGTCATGAATCTATTTTTATTTTTTTAAACGTTTTTGTTTTGTTTTTCTTAAATGTATGTTCTTTTTGGGGGCTTGATTTTTAAGACAGTTTTTAAAATAAGGAAAAAACTAAATCTTGCTTTTTCAAACAATGTTTTATAAATAGAAGTATTCTAAAATTTCGAATCCCTGGAAATAATTAAAAACACTCATAGAAACCAAAAAATTTCAATCTGGTACTTTTTAACATTCACATGCATACAAGTCACACAAATTTGAATCCAGCGAACTTAACCCATCCCATTTCACAACAATTCATTATGAATCTAATTGATGTAATGAAGAGAATTTTAAAAAGAAATGAATTCATTACAAGGGAAGGAGAATACATGTGCTCACTTCTGGCATTAGTGGTATGCACATCAAAGCAGGCCATAGAATCAAAGTAGCACTTTTTTCTTGAGAAAAGTTTCGATCTCTTTTCTTTTTTCCCAGCTTTGGAATTCCTGCTTTCTAAATCTTCAATCGACGCTTCTTTAATCTTGTGGTCCACTTTGACGTTTGTATTACTAACACCAAGAGTGAGTGCACAAATTCTCTTTCCCTTGTTATGAATTTATTTTTATTGTTATTTCTTTTCCATCATCGGAATTCCTGCCTTCTAAATTGACACTCTTGACTCTAATATGCGAACACTGCCAACTATTCAGTTCCAATAGCTGTTCAAAAACACTTAGAAGTCAAATTCCCCCTTAAGAGAACACGCTCAATTGTAGTACAACTGATTTCAGATTGAAACCCAAGCCTATCCCCAATATTACATTATTATCAGAAATGGTAGATGTTTTACAAAACATGTTAAGTGATCTGAACAGAAAAGGCCACAAAATAGAGCTAATTAACAGAATTTAGACAAAAATAATGTACAACATAAACTTCCCGAAAATAAGAATTGAGAGTAAAATTTTGGAAGGGTTTAAGAAATATATTTATAGGGTCAGGTAATAAAGTTAGAGAAAAACCATGAGAGCGAAATGAAATAATGTATAATGACTGGTTGAAAGTATTTAGGAGATATAGAGACATATTGAAAAACATGTTACCTATATGCTTGACACATAAAGTGTACAATGAATGTATTATACCAACTATAATGTATGGATGCAAAACATTGAAACTAACCAGATAACTGAAAACCAACTCAGAACAGTACAAAGAGAAATTGGAAAAAGCATTGTTAGGAATAAAACTAAAAAGATATATAAATGATAAAATGGGTCAGAGAATAAACCAAAGAAAAAGGATTTAGAGATGGGCTGGATACCTAGCAAGAAATGAAGATAACTTGATACAAAAGGTGGTGGTGGCTTTATTTGTTTCTGCCCAAGTTTCCAGCTAGACAGGCTAAAAATCTTTACACCCAACTAGAAGAGAATTAAATATGATTTAAACTTGTAGGTCACCAATTCCTCCTCTTTAGACCTATTTTTGCCCCCCACCCTTGGGAAAACTGACATTTTACTGCCCCTCAAGAGATTTGATGCTACCTACCCCTGAGTGTTAGCTTACGTTCTCTTTATCTATTAATTTTTCTTTTCCTTTCTACCAACTTCATATAACAGAGAGATGACAGAGGTTAGCAGGTAAGACATGGCAGAGATTAGCATACTGACAGTTGACATGGAAGAACCTGGGAAAGGCTTCTGTCCAGCAGTGGACTCATACAGTGGCATACCAATGGGGGTGGGTGGATGATACCATCAGAGGGGTAACACCATGATGGCTGCTTTTTTTTCAAAATTTTTTTTTCAATCAATATATTTGTTTATTTAATAAATTAATCATAATTGACTTGGCCTTGTTGACTCTGAAGTGATCTACAATAATTTCCTTTGTCTTCCATGGACCTTGAATTTAATGTTTTGTTGATCTTTGAAATTCATTAGCATTCGCATTATGAAACAAAGAAGCTGTCGTCATCATCATCTTTTGATCTTCAACTGAAGCTTTACAATACAACAACGTTCTTGCATGCACTAAACCAAAAAGTCACCTATTCCGTTGTAGACAAGTCGGTGTTGCAAATTTACCATTTATCAGCTAGATATGGTTGATTTTTTTCTAATTTATCTGATAAAAATCCACAAAAGCAGAAAATCTTGCCAATTTTGGAAATAATTAGTCAATAAAAGTACACGTTTTATTCTCATTGACAATTTGTTTTGGAGTCTTCGTTGTTTTATTTAATAAGTGGGCTTGAAATGAGCATATAAAACATTTTTAGTTATTAAGTTTGCTGAAAATTGACCTTTAGCCGATTTCAGCCATTTTCATTTTTCTTGAATTTTATAATACTATCAAAACTATTTAATTACAAATATACAAAACAAACAATTTATTCCAATACAAAATTTATTGATTAATAAGTTAAAATGAGTCAAAGAAGAGCAATGAAGAGTTATAAGCTGAAATGATTTAGTGAGTACTTGACCTTTTTTTTCAAATGAGTAAGATAAACTTCAAAATTTGAAATGGGAATGCTTAGTCACATGGCTTTTAGTGACAACAATAAATGAGATTCATAACTACTTCTGTTGTTGTCAAAGCATGCAATTGAATTAAAATTCACTGAGAAAACAATTGAAATACAACCATGAAAACTGGAAGTTAATCAGATATTTGGTTGACATGAGAAGAACAGATACTACTCCTTGATTTTGATCTAAAGGATCCAAAAGTCTGGATCACGAAACTAATATAATGTGGAGTTCTATGGTCGATGTGTTCATTGCATTTATCAATCTTTGTTTGGTTGATAAATAGAAAGTTTGTTACAGTCCATGAGTTCATTAAGGCCAAAATTCGTTATGTCAAGGGTTCACTGTATGTATCTCAAAAAACATGGTACCTCAAAAGATACTAAGATACTTATTGCTCTATAATTATTCAAAAATAACATTAAATTCAAAACTGATTGTTATTTCCTATTCACAATGTTTATCTCTCTCTGGAAAACTACCAACAATTGTGTTTCTTCATATTCTGTTGCAACTGTAAACAGGTACTAAAAAAAGGTGCTGTCTCTGTATTTTTTTGAGGTATGCAGAAAACTTGTCTACACAAAAATTGTAACTTTCAATACGTTGTACTAACTAAAAGCTTTTTTGATTTTTAACATATTTAGAGTTAGTGAGACAATTTATGCAATGTGATGAAAAGCAAAGAAAATAGAGCTCAAGCAGTAATAGTTTTGAAATTTTGGGATGAATATATTCGTGTTTTATTTTTGTGGTTATATATTGAAAAAAAAAAAGAAGGCAAGCTTCAATTATTACTGAAAGTATGATTTCTTGTCTCATAACATTTTGTGACATTTTTTTAAAGTGAAGGGAAACTACTACCCTTATGGATCAAGGGCAAATGGATACTTCTCCTCCCAGCAAAGGGTCAAATGTGAAGGAAGATCTCAAGATATATATATATATATATATATATATATATATATATATATATATATATATATATATTCACGCATGTAATATATGTATATTTATCTAAGATAATTGATAATTGTGTCATCCACAGACAACGGTTTTGTTGTATAACAACTCTTCAGTGTGGCTGTAGACACAAATTCCTTTCCAATACCTCTAGGTAGGGTCGAAAACTTTACTTGAAATATGTTGGTTTATATTTTAAATAATTATGCATAGATCTGTTGAGATGTATTTATATTTTTAATATATGTATCTATTTATTATATATATATATTCAATATATATATATATATATATATATATATGTTCAACATACATATGAATAAATGAATATATATACTTATCTAAGATAAATTTATCTATGATATATATATTTAAGATATATAAATATTTAAGGTATACATATATATTTAATATATACACATATATATCAAAGATATACATGCATATATATTTAAGGTGTATATATATATATGTATAAAATATACATATACACAAACATATATATATATATATATATATACAGCTGTCTTTGGATGACACAATAATTAATGCTCCCCCATTTAGGGTTGAGCACTTTTAAGTGAGGTGACTTGTTCATTGTAAGCTTATGCAATGCTCTTCCATAAGAATAGAGCACTCTGGTGGATGGGGAATTTGTGCGTAAATAAATATATTGCTTAAATTCAACCTTATTGACTGTCCAGTTCCATCGAGCAGAGGTAGGATACCAGGCTCTGGATCTTAAGCGAAGGTTTCAATCCTACCTCGTGGTACTGGATTGGATAATGGATAGTCTATAGCCAGACTGAAGAGATGTGATACAACAAAACAGCTGTCTGTGGATGACACAATAATATAAATATATATATATATATATATAAGATATCTTTTTTTCATCTTTTTCTAATTTTTTCATTATCTCCTGTTTAGCTGTTGAACAAAAATTGTCTGTGATGATGACATTTTCCATAAAACAATAAATCCCACAATGAAGCTTTTGAATTAGAACTTTTTTCTGGAGATCTTCTAAAAAAGCAACTAAGTCTGATGCTGGTGTCTTCATTCAGTGTGAACTTTTGTACACTAGAGAAAAGTAGGTTTCATTTTCTCAAAACCATCAACCTGTTTGTAGTCAGCAATGGTGTAATGCCTAACAAAAGGGAGGGAATGCAGAATTGCTTACTCTCAGAAGGTGGGAGCATTAACAAAGAGAACTTTTTCTTCAATTTAACCCATCTCAGAGATTTTTGAAACCATATGAAATGAGTATTTGGACTTATACTGACTAATTTTTCTTATCACTCAATTGTTCAAAAAAAGAATTATAGTAGTACATAGATATGGAGGGAACATGTTCCCTTCTCCCCCCCCCAAAGTAAGGAAATGCTGTTCACACAGCACTACACCACAGGTGATCAGTCCAATTCCATGACCTCTAAGCTACCAAGTAGTACATGATGTTATTGGCCAGTTACTTATTCACAAGATTCACCTACTTCTGCTGTGTTTGGATAAACCCAACTTTTATAGTCAGAGCAAAACTCTGAACTCCTTTCCTCATGCTTCTCAAACAATAGCCTCAAGTCAAGGACAACAGTTTCCCTCATAACAAGATTTGCCAAGATTTGTACACATACGTTTCCCCTTTTTGTGTGCAGTGCGGGTGTTGGGGAGAAGGTGTCTAGGATATTGATTCTGTAATGACCGGTTTATTTTCTGTTGAAATTAATATGAAAATAAGTACAAATAAGTATATAGCTTTAGATACAAAATCTCAATTCTGTCACAAATGATATAAATCATATCTTTTAGCTCCACCCTATAGAAGCCTTGAACTTCTGTTTCTTTTCACCTTTTTTCCTGGCATTCTCAACCTTTTTTTCTCTCTCTCATCTTCTGTCTCTTAATCCTCCTAACTTCAGGTTAAACCAATATGTGTTTTCTGTGATTCAAATGTCTTTCTGTTGTGTGTTTTTCTGCACGGAGAAGTTTGAGAAAAGGGTTCTCTCAAGAATTAAAAAACAGTAATAGAAATAACCAACAGAAAATTTTTTTTTATCTTCGAGTTAAAAAAAAAGAGAACAGAAAATCCTGAAATCATACAGCGAATGGAGTTGAAAAAAAATCAAATTTGAAATTGAAGTGTGTAAAAAAACAATTTCTTACTTCTCAGGAAACAGAAAATTGATGTAATAATAAATCATTTTTTGCATATTACTATTTCTATTAAGTAAATATCGGTTTATATGATATTGTGACCAATAACTAATTAGTGTGTATATCATATTTCATTCTATCTGGGGAAATTTTAAAATAATTTGAAGTCTTCTTAAAATCTGATTTATTTTTTTAAAATTATTGTTCTTATCAAATGTATTCATCACAGAATTGACCCATATCTCAGAAACTATCAAAGATAGAAGGATGAAGTTTTCACCATTTGATAATATATGTTTTGAAAATTCATTCAAAACAAAGAAAAACAAGGATAGCTGATTTCTCTGGTGAAAGAGTTTGTTCAAGCATCTTTTTTATTCACATAAATTGTTGTTTTTTCATGTTTGTCAGAATCCTGGAGGTTTCTTTTTCACACATTTTATTTTTCATGGCATAATGGGTTATTTACTGTTTTAGTGTCTTACAGGTGAAAAATCCTTCATGCTTTGTGCATTCTTCTTCACACAAATTGTGTGCAATATTTTTCCACAAGGGAGGTAACTGATTTCTTCAAAGTAGTAGTATTGTGTGGCAGACAGAGAGGCAACATTCGTCTTAGCATTATAGCTATATGGTAAACTGGACTACCCACCTCTAAAACCTAACGAGAAATATTTTTCAAAACTGGCAAATTCTCTGTAGAGAGGAAGGTTGTTACATTGGCATATGCACAGATGGTGCAGCATTAATGATACTCGTGGGTTCCGCCATGTGTAAAGAAAGAAGCATCCAACATTGCAGTGACATATTGTAGGCTTCATCAGGAATTGCTAGCAGCGAAAAAAATGGCACAATCACTGTTTGAAGTGCTTTATTGCTTTAGAATGGCGAATTTTATTAAAACCTGACCACTGTAAACTCGTATCTTTGCTACACTTGGTGATGAGATGGGGGATGAGTATTCAAACCTTTTGCTTTATACAAAAGTGTTATGGATTGATATCTCCGGTCATTTGAAACAATAACACATTTACCTCACCACACATGGAAAGCGCATTCTCTTCTTACTTCTTCTCCAATGGAATCTTCATATTTTGTACACATTTCAAAAAATACATTCTCTATTTTAAATCTTGTTCTTTATCTTATTCTATTATTTCTATTTCTTATTCCTTATTTTATATGCACTCTCCTCAATGCATCATAACTTGCATTTACTATTTTTATTTGCCATTACCAACTGATCAGCTGCCATCATATTTTTGTGTGCACAGCTATCAAGGAAAGAAAGGGTCTAATGTTTCTTCTCTCTCCTCAATAGAGTTGACCCTTCCTTAATTTTCCTGTATAGACTGCTAGCATCATCTGCAGTCAACCTTTAAGAATTACTTTTTCTGTGATAGATACTACTACTGGATTTACCCTTCATATGAAATAGTAAGATTACAATTCAATTGTAGTTGGTTAAATGATTAGGTATTTAATTGGAGTTAGATACTAATTATTCAATTAACTACGTAACCACTACGAGAATATGGTGGTTTACTTGAGGCTGAATATTTCAGTGCGTATTCCACCTTTGAGAAGAACTACTGGCATTTTTGACAGAATTTAATGCTCACCTTGCTTCATTTATGGTTGATTAAATTTGGATTAGCAGACTTGCCTATCTTGCTGATATATTCAACTGACTGAACAGAATTTGTCATTGCAGGGAAGAGATTCAAATATCTTGAGAAGCCATGACAAGATTGCAGCTTTGAATACACTCAGTTTATGGGAAACAAGAAACAACATGATTCTGGATATGTTTCCAAACAATTCATCTGTCAACATTGATTTGATAATTTGTGATGTCAGACAACAATTAGGAGCACTTGCTGATCATTCTGATCAATACTTCTTGAATGACAATATAGAGAATTTTGACTGGATCTGCAATCCTTTTGCTGTTGAAATTACTGACCTCACTGGACATGAACAGGATGAATTTGATTAGAATTTAAAAGATCAAATTTAAACAACTATCACTTTAATCTTATTGGTTAACCATTGCTTCTGGGTATCCATTTTTATCCCGCAAGGCAATCAACATATAGTTACCTTCTGTAACAACCTATTTTTGAGAAACAGAATTCCTTAACACTTATCAACATGAAAACAGACTACAGATCTAAGCCTGTTGTTGAGTGTGATTTGCATGTGACCTTATATGAAATAGTACCAAGAATCAATGGTTGGTGCATGCGTGGAAATTAGGTATTGCACATGATGCATCATCACCTTGAAAACTATACATGTTTTACTTTCATCAGGCCTATCATTTACTTCCTTTTCTTCATCTCTGTCGATACTGTGGAAATGCAAACATGTAGCCTGATCTATCCAATTTCCTTTCCTTTTAAAATTTCATGAGCTCAGTATAGGATTCAATAACTTTTCAATATCGTATGTATTCCTGTTATATATTCATTTTGTACATCGTATCACATTTAAACAATATTTCAATAATCAAATGTTCTCATTATAATCATTTAGTCTTTGTTCTCTATTCCATTATGATTGATATGAATTTCCCAAGTATTAGTTTCTACATGATCAGACGAATGTCTAGCCACCATGTTGAAATCCTTTGTTTACTACACTTTCGTCACATTTCAGATGCTATTTTGATCTTTTCAAACCGACTCTTATCAGATATAGGTTGTATATAGCTAATACATTTGTTAATTAATTGACAATAATTTGAGTTGAATGAACTTTTCTATCATAATTCTTATAGTCTTCATTATCATATGTAAGCTTGTATTGTTGAAATAGTTTGCCAGTTAATTTAAAGTATAAGATGTATTTTTAAAATACTGGACCATGAGCTATGCCTAGAACAAAATGAGGGTCCTTGATTTTGAAAGTTTAGGCTGGAGTTTAAGTCTCAGAGACAGTGAGCAAAGTTTGCAATCTTTCTTTCTTGTTGTGTCTCTATACCTATTCCTCTTTATGTGTTTCTGTGTATGCAAGTGTGTGTGTATACACAAACATACACACATTAGGGATCTAATTATTATGAGATGGTTGACAAGCTTGTCTTTGAAGTGGAATTCTATTATCTATAAATAAAATTGGTTCTCTAACTAATCATATCTGTCTGTTGGTGCGTATGCACTGTGATTCCTTGACAACTAGCCATTGTAAGAAGTTGATATTCACCAGATGTACTGGTCAGCACTCAAGGCAGTGCAGTATCAACTTTGAAGTCTTTGGGATCAGCGGTTCTTGAGAAATCTAAAAAAAATTAATGAAACATTACAGATTCTAGATTTTTCCTCATGGTTTCTATAAATCATCTCCTTTCACTGCTCTTTAGAATTATCTAAATTTAGATGTATATATTTAGATATATCTAAATATCTAAATTCGCTAAACTGAAGTGAAGTAATTGGTGCCCAAGTCCCCTTCAAAGTACTCCCTTTGGAATCTCATGCACTTATTCCAGCATCTATTCCATTTTTGCAAAACAATTTGCAAAGTCCTTTTTTAAGATCGCAATCAGCTACCTTGTTGCATTCTCCTTAATCTTGTCCATGCCATAGTTTTGTACGATAGATAGAAAATTATTTTACGTGACAATTATGGCAGGTACACATACCATAAAGTTTGTCCCCTTCCAAACATGCATATTTAGAACAGGTGCTGCTCTTGTTAGTATAAACGGTTGATTAGTCAGAGAGCAGATTTTCAAGTCTTTTACCACACAGAGAAATTTTAATGAATTGGTCATTGTAAAAAAATATTGCTCGTGTAAGGGTTACATGCGCCCAAGGTGAGACTAAAAATTTAAGCAATGATTTCATGAGCCTTAGGCTAGACTTAGAATTTGCACCCACCCCGTTGGATTCTAACAACTTTTATTTTCAGTTTTGAGTGTGCCCAAGCTTTGCCTAAAAGACTGGTTTGCCCTGGTTAATGTGACAGGTTCAATCCTCACTAAGTGCTCTACTTATGCCAAGCTAAGCTAAGCTTAGTAAACATATTTTGAATAAAGTCAATGTTAGTACACAATGTTAGTACAGACGCTCATATGTGTACATATGTCTTTTATTACTTATATAATACATCAATTTCTAACAACAACAACAATGAACAATGAAGATAAACCAGACTAGTGACTCAATCTGTATGATAGTCCTTATTGTGTGTAAACATCTCCAAGGTTCTCCTGAGAGCGCTTCAAGGGGCATTACTCCCATTGACTGTGTTGAGGGCATAGGATCAGCCACTGTCCTAGACCAATATTTTTTCTTCTCTCCTCAAAAGGGCATTTTATGTTTCACATGACACTGATAAATCTATGTAGTCACACAAACTAATTGAACGATACGGCTATTCACTAATCTTAGCGGTTTGTTTTGGCTATAAACCAACCATTATGACTACTTATCTAGTCCCACTTGAAATAAACACTGATCTTTTGGAAAAAACAGACATCAAAGCTGGATTTCCTTGATGTGTTTTGGTTAAACTTCACCAGCGCTTCTCAAACTTGTGAATAATTCACAAAAGTGTGAATGAAATTATTTGAGCGTGAATAAAGGATGAATTTTTATATTCATATTTTTTCAATACTGAAAAAGACATTGTGATTAAAATGTTTAGTAAGCTCTAATTAATTCTTATAAGCAATAGAGCAGGAAACTTCATATATCATTTCTCTCCACCTTTGTTTTTTTCAATTTCAAAGTAGCAGAACTTAACTTACTCCGATATTTATTTTCTACAGATTTATTGTACGATAACCTTTTGGAGGAGACCAGACGAGCTTGTGCTACAAAATGAATTATGTATGAAATTATATTATACATATACTCAAGGGAGAGTGAGTCAAAAATGATGAAAACAGAGCAATTTAGTTTTTGTGATAAAAATTGGAAGCGAATGACACTAAAATAGTTTGAGAAGCATTAAGCTACACTAGGGCTTCTCAAACTTTTCTCATTCACGACACTTTTTGATGAAGAGAAGCTTTCATGACCTTTTTTGATAAGACAAAATTTTTCTTTCAATACCCCATTCATTGTTATAAAAGCAATAGGTATTAAGACTATATCCAAGTCTTTAATTGTAATCTAGCAGACACTAAACGTAGAAATTAACTGAGACTAAAAAATTGAGAAAAAATACAGTGTACGATAATAAGTTTTACGTGGCTCATTATGAAAAAACTACTAAGATAACAATTTATGCAAAAATATTAGTAAATGGTATTTAGCCATTTTATAATAACCACTATCAGAAGAATATTTTTGTATAGGGATACTAATAGAAAAAATAGTTTCATAACTATTTTTTGAAAAAAGATTTTCAAATATTTCCGAGACATTCCCCTGCACCAATAATCTCTACACAATCCCTGAAGGGGTCCTGACCCCTACTATGAGAATCCCGGAGCAACACAAACCAAACATCAAGGACTGAAGCGCAGACCTCGATGCTTTCAGTCCAATGCTGTTACAACTGAGCTACATCAATTAAAACTTCCTCTGTTAATTCATGAATGAACTCTCTGCCATGTGCAAGTACTTGACCAACCATTGTTGCAATGTCAGCCTGCTTAGATGAATGAGTTGAACGAAGTTTGGGGGCTTTTTTTTTCTTCAAGTTGCAAATACAAGAGGAATAGAGATAGGGGCTTAATTAAAACCTCACCCCACTTTTTGCTGAGGGGTAGGGCTGCCTCTCATTTAGTTAGTACTCTTTCGCCTTTCTCCCTGACCAGTGAATAAGCGAATGGACTCCATATCTGACTCTTTCCATTGAAACGTCAGATTTTTCAAAATTGAAAAAAAAAAAAAAATTATCAGCTTTTATTGGAAACCGTCAACTAAAACTGTCAGCATGGGTTTCTTTAGTTTTTAAGTTGATCTGGCTGGCTATGTATACATGTATCATGTGTTCAGGCCACACTTATGAAGCTAGAGGACTGAAAAGATCAACATCTACTCCTTATAACTACAAAAAAAAATTGCTTTTTTGTTTTTTGAAAATTCAACCTCCAACATAGGTTTTCAGTTGAGAATCGGTTTATATTGCAAGTTTGTACTAAATTGATCCCTCAGTTTGTGTCTGGCAGCATTCATGCTTGTTTCTTGGAAATTTGGACATTTCAGTGAACACTGCCCAACAAAAGGCACAAAAAGTAACTTGATCATGCCCCAACACGACTTGCTGCCAAAAGACATTGGTCACATGATGGTTTCTCTTGTGTCACTAAACAAAACAGTTTCTTTTTTTATTTGAAAATTTTATAAAAATGTTCATCATTTATTTGTTGACTAATATAATTATTCTTGTTTACTCATTTGGTAATGGAGTTTCTTTCACTTGGAGTGGGCACTCAGACTTTCTCAGAATGATTCAGCTATTGCCTCAGATGCAATCTTGAATTCGCCCCTCCCAATTATCAGAATTTTCACACCAATAAGGCTCTTAATTGAGATCAAGTGACAGCAAGTCATCATCATATTCTATCATTCTCCCTAGTATTCTTGCTGACTTCAACAATAACCTTAGTATTCTAGTTGACTTCAATAATAATAAGAAATCTTTACTTTTCATTGACTTTTCACACCCGTTGTGTGTACTGGCTTCCACTGGAGATCAAGTGACTGCAAGTTTCCTCAGTAATCCAGCACTCGAGTTTCTTATTGATCTTAGCAATGCAGTTGTCTAGATGGTTACAATTGTTCCTTGGATTTCCTATTCTTCTATCAGAGTGAGATTGGCCGCCAAAATATTTCAATGATATCAAAAAAAAATTTTTTAAATGGAAAAATGGGCTGATATTTTGAAAAAAACAGGTTTGGCAGGAATAAATCCCACAGAGGATTCACAGGATACGTCCCATGTTGCCGAATGATCATTTAACATAGGCAACAAGGCACTGAGTCTATTCTCAATTGATCATGATCTCGCCTGCTGACTATCATTTTCTGCTGTTTCAGAACTAATTTAGACAGATGGAGGGATCACGCAGAAAAATCCTGGTCTCTGTTCCACTGTTTCACATTCTAGGATCAATTAGGATTCAATACATCGGCTTTTTGTATTATTCTGTTCTTTCCTGATCAAACGTGCCTTTCCAGATCAAAACTATGATCGATTTTGTTTCAATGATTTACGAAAGCATTGAGGCTGTCATTCAACCTCAATGCCTTCTGATGTTCATAGAGGCATTTTTTCTTTCAAAGATCTAGCCTTTTCACTATTATATTTCCTATGGCAGTCCTTACAGGGCACTTTCTTGATTCCAGCTTCAGAGGTACCATTTACCATTCTTGCATCGCTGCTTGATTATATTTTGCATCAATTTGGATGTTGTAGTCATAACTTGTACATCCATATTTGCTAGATATTTTCCGATTTTGTATGTAATTTAGTTAGTTGGTAATATGCGTCTTTTTTCATGAGTTATTGATTTTTACATAATCTTTTTTATTTTCTGTAGACTGGAGTTAAAATGTAAGCTTTTCTCCTAGAATTTTGTATAAAATGGTGTGGGTTATTAAGGTTCTTAAAAGATTTTTGGATGTATTTCATCTCTTCCTTTAATATTGAGGGTGGTAAGATCCTATGATTATTCCTGATTTCATTTCGTTGTTGTGATGAGAATAGAAATTTTTGTAATCATTTTTGTTAGTTGATACATAGTTAATACTTGATTCTAAATTGATGTCTATTCTATGTAATAATATACCTAGAAAAGATTCTTTTCTATGTGGGAATTCTATAGTAGGTTTTATGCTGTTGAGTTTTTGTATTATTTTTGCTAATTTTGTTTTTGGTGGGCATCATCAATGTACCAAAAATCTCAAGCTGAATGGTGTTATCATGTGACAATATGAATTGGGAGAAAACGTTTTATTCAAATTCAAAACTTTGATACTGATGGTAGTCGTCATACATCTACTGTATAATGACGGGAGATCATTCCAAATAAGAGTTTCTATATGATAAGACACAATCTATAATCATTCTGTCAGATCATATATATATTTCTTAATATATGTTGAGATTACATATATATATATATCAACTTGTATTAATCATATTTAGCAACTTTATGGGAGAGTTGTTTTCTTTTCTTCAAGTTGCTATGGAATTGTTTTATCTCTATAAATCATCCAGTCGCCACTGATATTTTTTAAAAATAAATAAATGTTTACATACAATATATGTATGCCTACAATTAGGGTGTTTTTAGTTTATGTGGTGCTGTGTAAAACAATGTCCCTTTTTGTAATTTGGCTGGAGACAGCAGTTTTGACCCTAACTTGACCTGTAGCAACCTCTAGTGATATCATAGGTCAGTGCCACCAATCCCATGTTCATCCTCTAGTCAAGTTATCTACATAAACTAATTTTCAGCCAACAGGGTCAATGGCAAACAATTGGTAGTGTTATATTGATAGATATAAGGTTCATAGGCTTCACTTCACAAATATAACATAAAAATACTTTAAATATATATATACACAGTGATTAAGTGCTATAAAAAAGAAGCGAGGGAATGAGGGGCTGCCTATTTTTGGCAAGTAGCATCAAGCCCACCCATCCCCCAGAAACTTTTTAAAATTAAGTCAAATTCATAGACATTTTTAAAACCATACAGGATGAGTATATAGATATATACTGGCTAATTTTTCTTAAAGTTTAAGTGTTAGCATTACATTATATATATTCTCACACATGCACACTCCTGGATTTATGATATTTTCTACAACCCTGTAAATCTATTCTCATGCTAATTGCTTTGAACACATTAAGGCAATGTTATGTTAACTATAACCATAAGTAAAAATGAGCTTGTTGCCTTTGCATGAAAGGTTGTTAGTGTATTACTTCTACAAGCAGTTGTAATTCTAGAAATAATAATGTTAACTTGAATCTTTAATGAGATGAATCATTGTCCTCCATCATTATTGAGTAGTTACAATGGAAAATTAAGATGAAAGAAAAACTAGTTAAAAATCAATAATGGTTGACGATGCTTAAATCTAATAAAAAAATTCAAGTTGATATTACTACTAGTAGTTTGTGTAAAAATAACATCAGAAGTGGCAAATAACTAGAAGACCAAATGGCAAGTTTAATGGTTAGAGTTGATCTTCTGCCAGCATTAGGTTTCTCATAGCTCAAATGGTAGCGCAGCTGGTATGGAAAGAAAAAAGGTTTATTGGGGCAACAGGGATGCGAGTTCGAGTCTCACCAAGAGATTTTTCTTAATTTTCTGATCTGTGCTTCATTGCTGTAGAATGACAGTTGGGATTGTTATGATGTAAAGTAGCCAAAATCACGCTGAAAGAAATACTAGTTGGAAATTGATTATCGTTAATAATGCTCTTTCATGTTTCATCTCAAATTTTTATCCTTTGTAAATGAAGTGCACAGAGACATAGCTGGATTATTTGAAAATGTCCCTCCCTGGGCCCACAATGGAGGGGCCCCTAGAAGCCCTATAAACAGTAGTTTACCTCCTACATTCTGACTGGCATACAATAACAAATCTTACTTAATTTGGGGGGCGGCCCTTCATAGACCCAAGCCTCAAATCTCTAGCTAGTGCAGTTTTCTAATCAAATTATCTAAGAACTCTAAGTGAAGTGTTTTCAAGTTGCCTCTGGAATACAACTTATATAAAAGATTAAAAGAATTTTTCTAATCCTTTCTCTATCTCTCTCTTGCTGCTTTATTGTTAAGCAATCATGACTGTCTTTAGTAGGCTACAATTTTAGATATGGTATTAACATAGTACTAGTTTATATCAACCAATAGAGTTGGAAGGATGTCTGTCAGTTTGTCGATACAATATCTCTATGGATAATGAAATTTATCTTAGAGCAAATGTGTTGCTGCAACTATAGACAGTGCAGCAACCAAGATGGGGAAACACAAAGGTATGACCGCTTGCATCAAAGAAAAATCCTAAAATTGTAGTTTTTTAGATTTTTTTAGGCTGTAAGGGTCTCACATGGAAGACCCTGACTTTTCTACTGACAAAAATGAAGTGAAAGCATTGCATTTTAACAATGATTTTTGGCTGGCCAAATTGTGTCACATTACTTCTGTTTTCTGAACATTTGAATAGACTCAACTTGTCACTTGAAGGTAAATAAGGTGATATCTTTGATATCCCTGGAAAAATAGAAGCCATAAAAATGAAGATAACCAAATGGCATAGTGACATTTATGAAGGCTATTTCTCTGATTTTCCCTGATTGGAAAGTTTTCTCAGAAGAAAAACAACCTGATCTAGAAAAAAACAAACCAACTGATATCATTTCTAACCATCTGTAGTTGCTGTCCACCAATTTTTAAATGTATTTTCCTAAGAAGAATCTGTGGGAATTGGAAAATCAGATGTGCATAGTTGATCATTTATCATCAGCCACCTCTACTTAACAGATTTGCAGGAAATATCAGAAGTCTTAATGGAGCTTCATAATGATCTCACTCAAAAATCATCACTTGAGATGAACTCTTACTATGGAGACTACTGGGTTAGATTACTTGCTTTACCTGAATACAAATTGAATGCCTTGAAGGCCTGTCAACCACTAGTAATGATGACAACATGACCTTGGTTGAATAGGAAACCAAGAAATGAAATTTATTTCGAGATGTTGATTTGATTGCGAGTAACTTTGGAAGGAAACAGAACTTCAGTTTGTTGAGAAGCTTATCATAGGAATACAGGAACATCCTAGCCATCGATGACAAAAAAATAACTATTTTATTTCATGTAAACTAGAAAATTTAATGATTTTTCAGTTTTTGATTGCTTTTGATTCCCTGTACATATTTTTACGATTAAATCTGAACAAAATAATCACTCATGGGACATAAAATTACACAGAAAATTATATATCATATATAGTCTCCATAGCAGGAGTAAATGTCAAAAGATTATTTAATGAGCCCTCCCCCCATTTCTTATGGGCATAGTCAGAGGTCATTTTGTGAGAAAGACTCAATGGTGAATGATTCTGGAAAAGTTCAAGAAACACTGGTTTTTAATAAGAGCTATCTGTCACACTTAGAGAATCAGTAGCAGCCATCTGCCCCTTAACCTTCCTACCCTCTTATTGAACTACTTGGCTTTCTTTTCTCCCCTCTCCCTTTCTATAATGTCTGTCACACTTTTAGTAAAAGTAGCATCTATCAGCCTGACCTGTTGATGTACACTTATGATCACTGTCAGCAAAGCAATGAGTCATGCGCTAGTAAAAATAATATTGAGAGAAGTTTAATTGGTTATGGTCAGATCAAATTAATATTGATCATACTATAGAGATCAATCACTATCTAATTTTATAGAAAACATCTTTCTTTATTCACCAAATCACTATTTTTTCTTTCATTTTTTCTTCCACCATCAATTAAAAGCAGTTGAAGTAGTTTATGAATTTAAGAGTTGAACTGTTCCTTGGATTCAATTTCCTGGTGGTTCAAATTTGAAAAATGATTATTCAAAATAAGAAGTCAGATAAAAAAAAAGGCTGCATGTAATTGTACGTATGCTGAACTTGGTAATGGATGTCATAACTGAGTGTGTTTTTTTTAAAATTTTAATTCTCCCATCCAGCATCTGTGCTCCGTCAAAAATATATCACTTTTCCCTGAATAAAAAAACTAAAGGGGGTGAAAAATACAAAAAACATTTACACAAATTGTATCTTGTTCTTCTGCAGTGAAAATGGTGGACTGACCTTTTTTTGTTCTCTGAACAGAATGAACTAAAAAAGAAAAAAGACTACATTCTTGCATTCACCAACAATCACGCAGCCATATCCATTCTCTCACCTCAGAGGCGATCGTCCTTTTCCAGGTGTCTGTGTATATGTATACATGGTATGGTGTGACTGTGCTCATAACACTTTCTTCCCCTACGCATAAACTGCAGCCAGAGACTATAAAAGTGTATACATAGGTCAAATTCTTTCAAAAGATCAGTAAAACAGGATCACTAATATCCCCAGCTCAGTCAGAATTACTACAGGCATATTGACCAAGTATAGACTTAGGCACATCCAGTCTTATAGGAACACTGATTCAAGTTCCAAATTTTGTTTGGACAATTCGGAATCTTAATGATGATTCTTAAAGTTGTAGTCAATTTACAGTTTATAGCATGCCACAAGTATGTCTATATTTTTTGTCTGTAACATTTGTTAGGTTGGATGACAATTTGTTGCATTGTGCAATGGTTTTGGTTGCAGCTGCAGTTGCTAAGCAAGATGACACGCCAAAAAGTCAGCAACGAAACAGATTCATGACTAGAAAATGCCTCACTGGACCCGTGGGAGGGAGGAGGGAGAGAGATATGAAATATGAGAAATATATACTTTGACAGCCGGATGGAAACCTGGGAAGAGAAATGCAATTTGCACAGACCTACTCCAGAATCTATCTGTTCTCATCTGGGCTGTGTAGATTTATTTTCAATAATCACAACATGAATGCACTGAACGCGTTAGGAGAATGTTTTATTCAAGAAAAATGGCAAACTCTGAAAAAACAAACACAACCGGAGTAACTACTGTATTCAAATGTTAACCATTACGCCTCTTCCCTCCCCCTACCAGCCAAATCCATATCTTCCCTGTTGCCCTCCCAAGTCTGTGTCAGAACTGACAAAAAAAAAAAGAAGAAAAAGCGACCACCTCCCTTGTGCATTCCTTGCTTGACTGCCGTTCTGTCAACGTCTTTTACCATCCTGAAAATCAAACTCTTTGTTAAAATGGTTTAACCAATTGCCGACCAGAGATTTCAAAATACCTGTAGAAAAGCACGTGATTGGCTAATCATATATTCATCTCACTCTATTTAAAAAAAAAAACAGCAAAAAAAAATTAAACAGCAACAAAAACAATGCTTATAAAATCATCCCTGTCTGTATTATTTTACCTATTAAATTTAAATGGTAATCATAGAGTCGTTTCCCTTACTTAATTATATTTGCTAATGTTTGAAAAATTTGGATTCATTCTGGTTGAATAAAAAGTCAACATAGAGCAGCATAATGTTTTTTAAAATGTTTTTTAAATAGTACAATGGAACTGCAAAATTATTCAAATAGTGCTGTTATTTTTTGACGGCATGGATTAACTAATACTGATATAAATCTTATACAAGCATATCATAAACATGTTTCATGGCTGGAACTGTATAAAAACCAGAGATTGGTGTAAAAGCATGGAGTTCAAATGCTGATTTTCAAAGCTGGTAAGACCTCTAGCATCGAGAGATTATGGCAACACAATTTCCGTACCTCTACTTTGGTTTTGTTCTGTACTAAATTAAACTGAGACGAATTTCTTTGTACAATCTTTGGCCATCCTTTGTTGCTCACTCAAACCACAGACTTCTGATTATGAATGACTTATTGGGGCATTTCCAATAACTGGCAAATAAAGCTAACCCTTCATTGTGGGATATGGATACGTAAAAGAAAGAAAATGTATTCACTGATTCACACGGACTAATGTCCTCATCTTAAATGTTATTGCCATGACATATCAGCCACTGTACCTATTTAGTTCACAGGTGTAGATTGCTCTTATTTTGTAGCCCATACCTGGTAGAGAGGATGGTATCTATTCAGTTAATTCTACCAAGTTAATTCGTCCTTGCTGTGTTGCCAGTCTGCCTCTTCAACCAAATCAGAGTATATGATTTTTCGGCCCTACCTGACTCAGGGATTGAACTCGCGACTGCTAGGCAGATCAGTAGAAATGCTTAACCAATGTTTTCATCAACTTGCCGACTTGTCCTATTGAATGATAATTTATGATAATTTCACATCTGAGAAAATTCAAAATTTTGTCAGAATCAATGATGTAAATAAATTCAGGGAACTAGGTAGGTATACGATAATGTCCTCATTAGTAGATACTGAACGCACAAAAACTCCAGAAATTTAGAAGTACCCTTGCGTACCCTCTTATTTCCATCTTTGGTCAGAGTACTGTCGACAAGCAGACTCCAGTGGGTGACTGTATTATGAAAATGAAGTGGCCAAACGTCTGTAACCCAAAAATAAGAGTTGGTCAGTTATAAAGAGGGTAATGAGCTGTAGCCTCCTTTTCAAACCCAACCCCAATGTGCCTTCTGAAGGACTTGACCTAGAAAAAGAATCAAAGAAATCTGCAGTTTAGAGATATTTGAGTAGTACTAAAATTGGCCTAGTTCTGAAAATGCATCTTTTCGGCAAACTTTGACTATATAACTGCTCGCAATAAGTCATAGACTGCCCTTTACAAAATGGTTTGTGAGGTCAGCAAGAGTTATGCGTTATCTTTTCTGTAATATGCAGCTGTAAAAGGAATGAGGTTTATGTGCGAACATACACAGGAATCATTCTTCATTGCATTGTTATCTGTACTTATAAAATCCACCATACCCAACACCAGTATACATCAATAATCCCCCAAATTTTTTGGACTACCACCCCCTTTTTAGAGTATGTGTTTCATTAGTACCCTCCAAGTGGGTGGCAGCATCCACTATGGGAATCCATGTTATATTGAATGCGAGAAGTGTTATTTTGATACCTTCTACATAGGAGGTATCAATTTGTATTCTTTAACCCTTGACCCCCTCCACCTTCCAGTGCCCCCTTGGGTCTTCCACAGCCCCCAAGGGTTGGGAGTCACTGATTTTAATCTACCATTATATATTAATAATAAAATTCAGTACGGTTTTCAAACAACTGATGATGTTCCTTCTAATTAATGTAATTCCCATGAAATGTTCATAAATTTACAGTTTTTTCTAACTAAATACCAACAGTTCATAGACGCCCAATGTGGACAAATATTTTTTTCACTATATTTTGAGTAAAAAATAGATAATATTATATATCAAAAACTTGTCAAGTAATCATCAAATTAACTTATTTTCATTGAACCCTTCCTATATAGCCTACTTCATTTTTAGAAGATTTTTAATTACAGAGTTTATAAATATTTCTGTCGGATGACAAACCTCAATCAAGGCATGATTGAAGAACTTTTGGATGACAAAAATTCTCATCAAAAACAATCTAAAACTTTCTCCACTCACACAAAAGCAATTTTTCTTTGTCATAACTAACTTTGTTATTTTCTTGCAATTAAAACCAAAATTGAAACTTCTCAGAGGATCATTGTGTATGCTTTGGTTGGAATATTTTCATAATCTATAAGTTTATTTATTCACATTCATTCATGTTTTGGCTGTGTACTCTCTGCCTTTGTTGGGTGTTCTTGGTTTTAGAATTTCAAATCACTTCCTAGAATGAATGCTCATATTGGACTACACATGGTGCATCCAGAAATAACTTCCAACCAGAAAATACAGGACCAGAAATTGTGTCTTTAGTATTTGTTGTAGCAGTGGTAGACATAAGGGTTAAAAAAAAAAAAAAGAAAAATGAAAATTGAAAAAAACAGAGAGGCTGTGACATGTGGCACACATTCAAAACTGGAATTGTGGATGAGACATGGAGGGAGAGGGATAAACAAAAGTCTTTAAGGAATGAATAGATAGGAAGAACAATTGGCAAATGAAGTATCAGAAGGAAGCAGCTCACATACTTTGTTGTCAAATCAATCAGTCAACTGAGCATTGATATAAATAACATTTAGGAACCTCTTACCTAATGGCCATTTCTGAAAAAGTGAACAGATCACATAATCAAAAGGAAGCAATTCAAAATTTCACACCCAAAAATAACACTGATATATATATATATATATATATATATATATATATATATATAAATAAACGATACGACGTCTAATCCGATACAAGCAAGCATTTTAGGAAATGATTCTTCATTCTAGAACCGAGAACACCTGATGGACGTTGTGAATAGATAAACATATAGATGAGGGAAATAGTCTGACCTTACAATGGTTAATACAGCCTGTCTAATTAAATTCAGAAAAGAATTCACAGAAGATATTGAAATTAACGCAATACATTTTAGAATATCTATAAAAAGGTCTGATCATTGCTACAATTTGTAATGTTTTTGGTACAATTCAATTGACGAGGTATGAATTATACCGCAAGTGTTTCTTATCTACACTTTTACACATGAACAAAAACAGAAAGACACATTAGTATCAGCAAAGCAATTACTTTGTAATTTGTTTTTTTGATTGATGAAGAATTCATCATCATCATTATCATCAGTCTTTTAGCGTCCGTCATTGGACATAGACCTTCCCCAGTATTTGCCACACTTCTCTATCATGGGCGTCACGGAGCCAGTAATTCCTGAACTTATCTAGCTTGTCTCTCCATCTAACATTTTGCCGGCCTCGGTTGCGCATGTGGTCTCGGGGAATCTATGTTGTGAGTCGCGATGTCCATTGATTGTCTGCCATTCTTGCAACATGGCCAGCCCACCGCCATTTGAGATTTTTAATGGATTCTATGATGTCTCTAACTCTTGTCTTTTCCGGATGTACTATGCTGTTTTGTGGTCTCTCCATGTGAGGCCCAGCATTATTCTTTCATGTGCACATTGCATGGTTCTCAGCTTACGGGTCTGTCTCTTGGTTAAGTTCCATGTTTCAGCTCCATAAGTGAGTATTGGGAGGATGCATTGGTTATACACCCTTCTCTTTAGGATTAATAGGATCTTATTATTTTTTAAGGTTGAGCTAGCTCTGCCAAAGGCTTGCCATCCTTGTGTGATTCTTTGCTTGATTTCTTCTTCTTTTGAGGGTCTCATGGAGATTCATTGTTCTAGGTAGATGTAGTGGTCTACTTTCTCGAGTTCTGTGTCCTCGATTTCAATCTTAGTGTTTTTATCTCCAATGTGGTTGTTGCACATGATCTTCGTCTTGCTGAAGTTCATGTGTAGGCCGACTTTCTTGCTCTCTTCATTTAGTTCATCTATCATTAGTTGGAGGTCGTGTAGGTTCTCTGCAAAAAGGGCTATGTTGTCTGCGAATCTGAGGTTGCTCAGATACTCGCCGTCTATTTTAATTCCTTTACTCTCGCAGTCTAGCCTTCTGAAGATCATCTCGAGGCAGGCTGTGAAGAGTTTAGGTGAGCTGGTATCACCTTGTCTTACTCCTTTCTGGAGCTGGAAGGGGTCCGAGTCTTTATGTAGCCTGATAAATGAGCTGCCGTGATTGTATATATGTTTCGACACTGCAACATATACTGGATCTACACCTTGCCGACTGATGGCCTCCATGACCTTAGGGATTTCTACTGAGTCGAACGCCTTTTTGAAGTCGATAAATGCTACAGCAAGTGGTAGTTTATACTCTGCTGCTTTTTCTTTCAGTTGATTTATCGAGTGCAGGTGGTCCATGGTCGAGTAGCTTCATCTAAAGCCAGCCTGTTCACGTGGCTGGTTTTCATAGAGTGTTTTTGTGATTCGGTTGGTGATGATCTTTGTGAAACTGGAGATAGAAAGAAATCGATCCTTACTCATGGATGAATAATAGTAAATTATTATTTTTCAGAGGCATCTTCACATTTGTCCGTACATCAGTAGGTCTATCCCCACATTGTTTCTCAGCTGTTTTACGTCAGATTTACTTGAAACTTGGTAGAAAGATGTTTCCTGATGAGATACTTCTTACCTAGAAAAATTTCCACTCAGGGTGTTGGGATCTGGTAATAATGGCATTTGAAGTTTATGGTGGGTGCCTCGTGGAACTTTCTGTACTTGTTGAGTACTATTTATCTTCATCTAAATTTTTTAATTATTCATTATCACAAGTTAAATCATGCCAATCTACAGCAGTGAGAAAACAGCAAGGATTGGAAATAAGGAATAAGTGAGACTCAAACTCATAACCCCCTCTGCCAGAGAGAAGCCAGGTTGATACTCTGCTGTTATTACCAACTGAGCAATGAGAACTAGCTGGCTAGCAGAAGTTCAAATCAAACCTTGAAACCAACCTTTTATCCCAATCTATTTTCACTAGGTTTGTTTTTGAACTGTTAGTATCAGTAACATAATTGTTTTAGATTTTTCTTTTTATTAGATGAAGTATAGTAAATCATTATTAATAATTTTTGACTAGTGTTTATCTTACTATTTCGTTTTTTTTATTTTTTTCTTTATCACAACTTAAGTCAGGCTGCCAATCTAAGTAGTGATAGAAAACAACTGAAAAAGTGACAGCCTGTGTTGCTGGAACCAATAGCTGACCTTGTATCCAGATAACATAATTCTTTTTATGGAAAGGTCTTATTACTTTTTAATATTACTTGATTGAAAATTCAACTTCAAAATAGAACAGTTTTATTGATATATTACGCTCAATTTATACTTGATCTTTTTTATTGAAGATATCTTTGAAAGTTCAAGTATAACACTGGGCTGGACCATTACTTTCCATCTGTATTATAACCAGTCGCAATCATTTTCAAAAAATAGGCAGACTGCATCAGAAAATAACTAATAGTGACATGTACCCCCCCACTAAATTTTGTTTGCTTCAGAACAGAAGTAAGTGAGTTTTCTCTCCCAAGTAATGCCGGGTTCTCTAGCTAGTTATTGATAAAAACAACTAAATAAGAAAAGGCCTTGCAGTGATGATCTTGGGCTCAAGTCAAAGTCAACAATAAGGAAAAAGTCCCTTTTATCAGAGAAAGCATTTGGAGTAGAAAAAAAATTAGATGGTAGGTAACTATCAGGTCTGGCTCTGAGTCAAATGGACTAATTACTCCCAACTGGGCCAAATCCCCAAGGGTAATCTACTTCAGTGTCATCAATGCTTCTCTTTTCAAATACACACAATACATTGCAGCATACATCTAATACCACATTGCAGGTTTTACAACGAGCAGTAATGATTTTATATTTTCTACCAAATTCTTAAAAAGTCATCAGTTTTTGTTGATTCAGTTTATATCTTGAAATCTTTCTTATGAACTCTATTTGAATACAGTAATGCCTCAATCAGTACTTGATTCACAGTAATGTGGTTTATAATTTGTGTCTTAAGATTCAATTAGCGTGGAATAACTCACTTTAGTGAGGGAATTCCTTCTTTGAAAAGTTTATTATTTGATTTTGATACAATGTGTATTATTTTATTTATGTTCTTTGAGTGGCACATTCTACACTTGGCATTTGGTTTTCCTTATTACTTTTAATAAAAAATGAAAATTATTTTAAATTTCCTTGTGTTGTACCAAAATTTAGTGAATGACAAGCAAGAACTTCAAATCTAAATTTTTCAGGATCAACCACAAACAGGTTACTCTACTTGATAGTATAAAAATTTAAAACTATTGCAAAAAAATGGTGGCCTTCATGATGACATTTCCTGGGTATCTCAGTGCAAATACATCTAAAGAAAAAAAAAAATACAGTCCAAAACCAATAAAAACATGCAGGTTCAAATTAAAGTACTAGAAGAAGAATTTCCTTTGAAAAAAATGTTTAGTGCACTGGAATTGGCTTCAAATTTAAATATGTCTAAATGAAATGAAATGATGAGTGCAGAATGGATACCGGACAAGCTTTAGGAAATGCCATTCTGCATAAGCATCAAGAATCATCGAAAGAAAGTGAAAATAAAATGGGGCAAATAACACTCGACAAATTTATCCATAAAAAATGAATTCGTAAAACCTTTAGATCAAGCTTTATTAGTATTTAATACAATACTATGTAATTGGGTTTATTTCTTTGACAAAAAAAAGTTCCATTTGTGACTTGAATTAATCCTTTTATTTCCTGCCGAGACAATTTCTGATCAGTGAAGATCCAAATAGTGCAACACTCTTATTAAATGCATTAACCACATTCTGTGAGGTATTGCAGTAATATGTTAATCATAAAACAGCATAAAAGTCTGTTTCTCTGAAATTTCAAGTGCACATATTGGTTGCATTCTATTCTATCATACAGATATAAAGTCTTCAATTAACTTTACATATATCTATAAGATTCAACAGATCATTGCTGTGAGCCTGGGGTCCAGCTAAAAATGTTTCCAATGGGACCCTGCAGCTCCTAAAGCCTACTTTGGCCACTATCCTCCCACAGAGGATAATGTTTCTTGCTTCTATTCATGAAAAGACTAGAAAAAAACAAAAAAAAACAAAACTTTTGCACTCCTAGTAGGTTTTTAATTAGCTTTGAAGTTTGCAGCGAGTATTAGTTTTACAAGTTATCAAAGGACGATATTTTACCTCTGCCAACAAAGTTGGAAGTATATGTATTCACTGATTCCTAGAGACCATGCGTAAAATAGAGATAACTCCTGTTAGCTTCAAAATGAACAAAGGATTATCTCCCTTCCTCAACAACTGAAAACAACTTCATTTCTTTTTAAATCTTAAATGCTTTACACTCTCATCCACTCAATATTAAAAATGACACACAAATGAAAACAATCTAATTTAATCAAAGCAAGAACAACTGGGTTTTCTTTCAGATGGGAGATAATCCTCAGTTCATTCCAAGGCTAACAGGAGTTATCTCCATTTTACACATGGATTTTGGCAATTAACAATATTCACTCATTATCTGTGTTTGTCCAAACAATATCTTTAAAAGTTCTTGTCATTTTGTAAAAATGGTCGTGGGCAATGAAAGGAATGATTGAATTTAGGAGCAGATCTAAGAATTTGTTTCCAACTGAGATATTTTTACATTTCTGAAGGAAAAGATAAAAAACAAACTTATTAAAAAAAAAGCCTGATTTAAATTTCAAGGGGAGGAACTCAATATCTGTACATTAATTTTCTCTTCCATTTTTTTCCAATATTTTATCATCATCCAGTTTTTAGTTAATGCATGGGGTTTGGAAGACTATGCAATCTGAGTGCTTTCTAGTTTTATTCTGTGATTCAAAATAAAGAAGAAAAAAAAGGACAACAGAATAAGAGCAATATTTTGGCCACAAGGAGATGTCTGAGAATGAATCTCTGGATTACATATTTACAAAATTTAGCTTGGTATGGTATAAGGCTAAATGGAGTTAAAGGATTAGTGTCACACATTCTTCCAAGTGGAGACCTGCTTTGAAAAATCAGCATTCTAGTTTTTACCTGGACTTGAACAAAGGCATCTGGCAACTGTAGGAAATACATAATTATCTCAGATACAAGGCAGGCCTTGAATCATTCATATAATTCCATTTCTAGGGGAAAAAATCAGGGAATCTTGAATTTTGCTAATAACTTCTAATATCAAACCATTAACAAGCGGAGATTGTAAAAGTTATCCATTGCTAAATAACAGCCCTAACTCAAATATGGAACAGAGTTGCCATCAATCACAATAAAATGGAAATCTTATAGAGTTAGCCATAGGACTGAAGCGATAGAAATTTCCATCATCTGCGGTAAATAGGTTAATCAAGTTGATAATCATCATAGTCTGGCACAAAGAAGCTTGGCGTTATACAATCTTTTAAGTGTTGAGGTTTTTTCTTACCAAGATTGGAATGGGAAAAGGTAGTAAATCCATAGCGGAAATACTTACTAGCAAGTCTCAAATGAAATGCAACATTATATCACTTTATAAAACTGCTTTCTCAAATGTTTAATTTCTCTATTTATAAGATAACATTTTTTGTATACGTAGCAAAAATTATGCATGAAAGATTCCCTGACGCTACTTGGCACATTCTTCATTGGAAATCTTGGTGTTCTTGGAATCTCATGCTTGTGCTTGGCCTGGACAGTCTTGGTTAGAGGGGTCCCTTTGCCCCATCCGTTTTACTAATTGTCTGTTTTTGATAGAATGGCATAAACTCCATTAATACTCAATCTGGACAACTCTCTTTTTTGTAGGAAGCAGTAGAGTTGGTTGATAATAAGAATGCAAAACTGTTATCTGGTAACACAATATGGTCAACTTGAGAATCAGTCTGCCTTTGCATGAGTACACAAATCAGTAAATAAAAAAATGGCCAAAAAGGCTGCCCTGGTGTTGAAATTCCAGTTAGTTAAAGGGTTACTTCACACTCAATTTCCTTACCAAGTTGTGTTTGTTTGTTTGTTCGGCCATTTTGATGAAAGTGAGTAATTTCATTACTAATTTTAACCTGTTTTTTTTTTTTTCATATCCATCTTACATTCACCACTTCAACTAAGTAGTTTTACTATATTGTTCTCTAAAAATACAAACTCAATTAGTGTTAAGTGAATTCTATGACTTATTTGGAAGAAAAATTCTCGAGCTCTATTTTACTTTATTTCAATGTCTGCCAATCAATAACAAATTCCTAGATCCACTCTAAAGTTAAATTGAATCTTCCTTTTGTGGGAAGGTGGGCAATAGGCTATGGAAGAAATGATTCAAGTTGGGGATGAATCCCTGAATAATGACTTAGTTATAATTTGAAGAAATGTACATTCACAGATGTCAATTTTGAATTTCAAAATGGCTGCCCTCAAAGTGCATAGAAGTGGCATTCATTTTTGTTCTTGATCCGAATATTTTTTTAGATAAGATTTAACCTGGTTGCCAAGATTCTACCCATTCTCCGATAACTTCCCCTGTCTGAGAGACTACTGGACTAAATCTATGGTGTGCAATGCTGTTATGAAATTACAATTCGTTTCGTAAATATCTCAGAAATCCCAGGAGAACTTTTTAGGGGATTTTTACCATGTTATTCTATACACCATTAACTATCAGTGACGAAAAAACAGCTTGTTAGAATTAATCTTAATGTTTGGCCCAAATGCTCCTGAAATACTACCAGTATTCGTGTTTTTTTTTTGTGTCAGTACTTAAGCTTGAGAGGAGTTAGGTTATAAAATCACTTCTTTATTACACAAGTATACCTATAATAAAAATTGAACACGGTCCCAATTTGAGGTTCCAAAACTATGGTAAACCTTTATGTATATAAAACCTCTTGACTTATTTTTTTGGTTTTAAATTTAGATGAATTCTATTTTCTTATGGAAATTTGATTTTTGGAATTATTTCCCTGGTTGAATCATTTCCTGGACCTGTTTGAACACTGACATCAGAGGAAAATACAAAATTATCCCACCCACTAAACAGGCAGATATGAGAGAGATTACTTAAAAAATTCAAGAGATTATTAACCAATCAACTTAGGCAAGTGGCAAAGGGTAATAGTCATCCATTGCAAGATAAAAGCCCTTGTTCATTGCAAGTCATCTGTTACAAGATGAGAGCCCTGACTCTCTGATAGAACTGAATTGCCATCAGTCAAAATAAAACCTTAATTTTATCAATTTAGCTATAGAACCGCTATGACTAAAATTCTAGTCATACACTAAAAGGGTTAGTTCACACAATTTCCTTGAATTATCAATGTGCTATTAGTGATAAAAAAGTGATTTTTAATTCTTATTCCTCACATTATATCTGAATGATTGTTATATGATCTTATCAATTAGTGATACATTATCTTGTCTTCTATGTGAGGGGGGAAAATTTTAGCGATAGAAACAAGCCCTGTAATACTTTTTTTTTTTTGATAGATTTTATCATAAAAAATACAGGAGAAAAAATTCTGGCACTTACCTTTCCAAAATAGAGTACCCGTCCAAGACTATAACTTGAAAGAAATACTTGTGAGGGAAGAGGATAAGAATTACTTGGGTTGTCCCTTTCTGTTCTGACTATTGTACCTGCTATAACGTGTATAGTTTATGATTATTTAACACTAATGTCTTAAGTGTCAGAAACAATTTAATTTAGAATATCCAACTATAATTCAACAAATGTCTCTTCATCTGTCTGTCATCGCATAACTCAAGTATGGTTGGAGCTACAAGCACCAAATTTTCTGTGGTTACTAATGGGACTGCAGAGCATGTTTTTAATACATCATTTTTTTAAAATTCCAAAATATTTTAAAGTTTTTAAGCAATGGATTTGATTTACAATGTAAGTATATTGCTAAATTGGTCCCACAGTTTGTGTCCATTAGGTTAGCTAAACAATCACCTATTTGTTTAATTGTATAAAGTAGACATCTAACTGAAAATCCGCCCATTGAGCAGGTTTTCAGCTGGTAACTTGAAATGAGAAAGTTAGATATTTTAGACGTACAATAAATCTAAGAATCTGTTCTGAAATGACAAAATAAAAAATGAATTCGTACGAAAAATATAAATCTACTTGCTTAATTGATATTCGTTTATTTGGTTAAAGAGTAGTCAAATATCATCGAAACCTGAAAAATAAAAATCTTTGTGTCGATTTACATCAAATAAGTTATGCAGATTTTAAGTATACGATCCACCATTTTGATTTGACATCTAAATCATCTCAAATCTTGTTTCTCTGTTTTGAATCAATCAAAAACAAGAAAAAGAACAGACTGTTCAAAATCTGCGATATTGTTTACACAATTTTTATCAGCATTTGGCAATATTTGTTTCTGTAATAAAATCATTTGTTTCCCCACCACCAAAATGAAAATAGACATTAACTGGTTTTCTTATGCCCTGCTATATTTTCCTTTGTATTAAAGTGTGTATATTTGCGTTCCCATAAGTAGGCTTAGAATATGAGATACTTAAACAAATGTCTGAGCTTCTTAAACTATGAATGCTTTATATCACATTTTCTTATTTTTAGAATTGATTTTAAAAAATGAATACGACAGTGTGATGTGAAAAAGTAAAAACATTATTTGTTCACCAACTCTCTTATCCCTTCCTATGTTCAGAACATTTTCAACCTTTTCCAGTCCGGTTTGAAAGAAAGTGGTTTTGACCTTCACAGACCTATTGACATACATAAATATATTCAGGCTGCCCCTTTTGGCTGTCCCTTGGAGGAATTATTCTTCAAAACTTCGTTCAATTCTATAAAACTAGACAAATAACTATTTGAATGTTGGATCTGATATCCCTTTCCTATAATGTTGAACAAATTGGAAATAGCCAATCAATTGACTTGGCTTGAATTTTTTTTCTTTCATGAACACCTAATTTGGGAAAGAAAAAAATGTTTTGCATTTCATGCATAAAAAAAAAAACAAAAAAAAAAACTTTTGGGGGGGAACCACTAAATATACTATTTCTTCCTCATAAATTAGGCCAGTACATAGGAGCTCTTCAGAGGTCTGGGCTACATTCACTTTTAGCTCGAAAATCAACCTTTTAATCTGGAAAAATAATTATCGACTTTTATTCTTCATCCTTATTATTAGGTGAAGTAATTTTACCCCAAATCATATAAATTTTGACTACTTTTACCATCACTCTATGGCAGCAAAAGAACAGCGCTGATCGGAATTAAAAAGTAATAAAGTTGTCAAAGTAGATTTTGATAAAAATATCTAAAAATTAAGACGTAGGTAAAAAGTAATTGATATTAACGCAATATTGGATTTTCAAATTTCGCTTGTAATAAAACAAATCTCAATGAATTCCTCAGAACATTTCCATTATTCTGTTTGGATTGCTTTTTGATTGATTTATCCAAAATATCCAGACACGGCAATGTTCTTTAGCTTCCCAATAAGCACCCAAGAGATAAGCCAGCTACAAAAAAAGAATTGTGGATCTAATGAAGAATGAAAAAAAAAAAAAAATACTGAATAGCAATGATATCCAAGTATTTAACAAGAGAAACTAAACCCTTTCATGCTGTGAGACATTGTCTATAACTTTGAGAAGAGTCAATACCATTCCAATCTCTTCCCATCTTTGATGTTGTCAACACAATATTTTAGCTGATCCATTCAATGACCTTTTTCAGGAGTAATATGTAATAATCTGTAAAGACAGAGAGTCTCTTTCTGTTATAATGTAACGGGGGGGGGGAAACTGTGGTAAACAGAATAACCTATTGTTAACGTTTAAATTTTCAATATCTTATCAAGCACAAGCAGGTATAGCTATTATTTGATTTTTTCCTCCTTATAAAACAAATGACCCCACCCCCCCTGAAAAAAATGTTTATTTACACCAAGTACACAAAAAGTGTAGAAGGAATATTCTGATGCACAAAAAACACAAATGATGTCGCTTAGTTTAACAGGGGCTCTAGATACGCTACAAAAGTGTTTCTCCCATTGGGTACCAGGATCCGACCCTAGAACAAGCAATATAGAGGAAAGTATGGAGAGATCAGCTGAAGACCGGTGATCTTAAGAGATTGTCCTTGTGTCAGGTTAAAATTTCTAGAAATGACCTTCGGTGATCTCTAGCATCACCTTACACTGCCCATGACTTTTGTTGCACGAAGTTGTACCTCTACAAAGAAGTTCTGCATTCTAGAGGCAATGTTGTGGCCAACTTAAATTCGCTAGAAATGACATAATTGGAAGGTGACCTCAGATGACCCTGATTTCAAAATCACGTTCCTATATAATTTGGCCCTGAAAAAAACCTACCTCTATGCCAAATTCAAGTTCAATATGTGCGAAATTATTGCTAAAAACTTGGGAAATTAAGTAGAAATTACCAGAATTGAACTTGATGACCTCTAAGATCAAGATCCCTTGGCCAGTTACCTTCAATGTGAGAATATGTGGCTCACAATTCTGAAAATTGGCTAGAAATGACCTCTGGTGAACTCGAAAGTCTACTCTACACTACATAAAACTTTTACCATAGAAAGATACACCTCTCTGCCCCATTTCAGTTTCATAGGTGCTAAACTGTGGCCTAGAAATGTTTGAAAACGATCTCTGGTGACCTTGAATGGCCTCAGAAGTCAATGTTACAGATTGTGATCTTCAGTATGAGAGGATGTATCCATACACTAAATTTCAGTGCCTTTCGTGTAAATTGTGGCCCACAACTCTGAATAGGCAAGAAATGACCTTTGATGTCAACCTCGAATAACTCATGTGGTAAGTTGACCTCTCCTTAGTCCACTAGGTGAATATTTGATCAATAGACCTTGCATTTTAGAAGAGAAAAGGCATGAATAGACAAACAAAAGGCTCAAATATTAGTATAGATGACCTCAGAAGAAAGCTATAGAATGGATCAATCAAAACGTAGTATTATCATCAAAGATGGGAAGAAGAATTCATTGCCTGAACAAAAGTTGTAATCTGTTAAATGTTGATCGTGGTTACAACTGAAATGATAAAAATTCCACAAGATCAAAAACAAATTAAATTCTCTGATTTAAGAAGTTGGTTTTGGTTTTGAGATTTGAAAGTTTTTTTCTTACACTACGACTTTTGCAAGATGAGCATTTGTTTATCGAAAGGATTAGTTAGTGCCCTTATGCTGGGTATGGCTTCAGCCGTCCCTGTCAGGGCTCCACATATTACAAGTTTCTGTCTCAGCTCTTATTTGTCATATGCAAAATAGACTTAGAGGTGACAGACGAGCATCTGAAGTGGCATCACTCACTTATTCCTGCGCTATTTCACCCATAGCTGGGGAAAGAGCTGGGTTCATGCTTTTCCCAAAGGAATTAACGCAAATTGAACACAAACTGTCACAGCCAGAGTTTGAACTCGGCTTGTTGAGTCTCCATGCTGTTAAATGCTCAGCTACCTTGCACATCCAATCAAATGATTGATCTGATTGAAAACAAATCGAGAACCTGACCTTTCACCTTGTGAAACAAATAGAAAAAAAAAAAAAAACAAAAAACAAAACATCCAATATATTTTATGATTAAGAAGAGCAGGAAAACACAGAATAGAAATATAAGAAGCAATCATTTAGATGTTGATAAAATGCTAAATTTTTATTTCATTTTAATGTAAGAGGGACAAGAGCACAAACAATTGTAGATTTATTGTTGTAGTAGTAATAGTAGTAGTAGTTGTTGTTGTTGTTGTTGTATGTCAGCTATGTCTTCCAGCAAATTTATTATTAGGCTGGGCTTCCATCGGGGACCCTACACGATTATAATACTGGGGCTGCCTCAATAACTGCTGACATCTGAGGCGCAATACCAGCAGGAGCAGCGACAGGAAGTGTCGGTCAATCGAAGTATTTGAGAATTTTTAGTAAACCAGTGGTCGTACAAGTTTTGCATGAATGACAGCTACAAGGTACTCTGCAGCGGAGGCATGGGGATCTGAGACAACAGCCGGTCAAGCTCAGGCTGATCAGTTATGAATTGGTCAGGTAGATATACAAGAGACCAGCGGGCAGTGGGCAGTTGCAAGAACTCATGCAGTACTACAATAGACTTGAAGGTCAATAGGAATTGGGGGCTTGGACAGAGATGGACAAACAGACAAACATAAAGCCAGATAACTCCAGTTGGTCAGCGTTTAATTTATTGATAGTAGTGGGGGCAGCAGACAGATGCAAGGGTGAAGAAAAAGAGAAATAAAAAAAAGGATTTTTTTTATTTATGCATTTATTGGTTTTTTTTTTTTTTTTGTGGGGTTGATACAAGAAACCATGCCTACTGATTATAACAGCAAAAGAGACATACACCGACAGACAGGTCACACATACAAAACTATAGGAGAAAAGTTTTCCAGAAAGTAAAGAATGAAAGTGTCGTCACATTCAGAATAAGCATTTGTCTGCTCCCAGATGTTTTCTTTTGGAAATAGACCTTTTAATGATTATAAAAAAAATATAGATACTAATCTAAATTTTCAGGTAGGGAAATTAGCCCTCTTTTTTTTTGGGTTTTATAAAATTCTTTTTTTTTTTTCCAAATAATTTAGCAAATTCTTAAACATTTTCTTAATACACACTCACAATAATCTTTTTTTAAAACTTTAAATTTGTTCATAAGGTGTAGCATTGGCAAAATAATTTCGATAATAAATGAACTTAATTTCACATTTTATAAATAGTACATTTGATTATTTTTTTTAAAATCACGTGAAAAGTTCTTGAAGCATTTCCCCCTTCCATATAAATAATTGTGTTAATTAATAATTTTTTTCATAAAGGCAATATAAAGCTACATAATGAAATGTTGCACATACAAAACGCACATTATAGCCCGTACTGTTCATACACGTCCTCAATCGCAAAACGTACATTACTTAATGACAAAATGACATGACTGCAGATAGGTAAGTTGGGTCTGCATACTTATATAGTTGTTACAGTAAGGTTGTGAAAACAGTGATTCTGTGAAATCCCTCAGCATTTTAGTAAGTTGATGAAATACCTAGTTCCACAATCGGTGAATAGTTAACAAGCTTGTGATGCTAAACTTTACTACTGTAATGAGGTCAATCCTCACTGGGTGACCAACTACACTAGCCTTGTATCAGACTAAGCTGTATATTTACCATATTTTGCTAAGTTTGGTGTAAGACCACAGCAGCGCAGCACCCAGTGAGGATTGAACTCATTACAGTAGTAATGGTCAGCATCAAACTTGTTAAGCATTACTGCACTGTAAAACTAGAGATTACATGAAATTGCTGAAATATCCAGGGATTTCAGGAAATTTCACTATCTTACTGTAGCATAGTCATTGTCTATGCTGTTAAGTAATTGAAACATAGCCTTCCTGTAGTGGTTCACAATAAAACAAAGTACATCACAGATTTGGGTTCCTTGATCACAAACAGGTCTAGGAAATTTTGCATTCAACTTGGCGAAAATGGTCCTGATTTTGACATCATGCAGATATGCGATCTGTTGAAAATTTATGAGGCAAAGCAGTAACAATATAATTTATGCATTTGCTTCTGTTTTTCTTTCATGAATTCTTTTCTTTTATGCGCCATTTTTAACATTGAGTGTGCATATTGTGAAAATTTCACATTTACACCTGCTACGTGACATCAGCAGAATTTTTATCAGGACCACCTTAGCTAAGTTGTGCCAAATTATATACTATACTACTACATGACTGAGAAATCTGCAATCTGTTGTAAACCAATTATGATCAAGATATTAATTTACCAGAATTGATTTTTTGGGGGAGGAAGAGAAAAAAAAAAAAAAAAAAAAGGAATCATACAGAATCCGGACCCCAAAATTGATTCAGATCAGAAGCGCAGATTTTCAGATTACACCGTAATCAAAAAATTTCATTCAATTAGATAAGTTTTTCAAATTTTGTGATAGAATTGCTTCATAATATTTTATTTAGACAAAGGGGTCTGAATTCTACATTTCATCTTCGTTTTGATCATATTAGATTAAATCTTGGGTTATGGATTCTACATTCGATTCCCTCCCTCATTGAAATAAATAAAAAAATTAAAAAAATTAGCAAAAATTAAAATGAAATAACATTTCATTCTTTTTTTTTTCTTTTTTTTTTAAATAATGAGATAGAAAAATTAACAACTAAGAAAAAAAGTGTTGATGTAGTGATGGCATGGGCGAGGGCAGGGAGGTAAAAAAAAATTCAATAGAAAATAAAAGAAGGGAGAAGAAAAGTTGATTTTTTTTTGCATAAATAAAAACAGCTGTGGTACAACAACAATATCTTTGCCCAACAACACTTATATTTATCTACTAATAAATAAGTAAAAGTCAACACAAACGCTGATTGCTAAACTGCATTTGAATATTGTTGGTAATTATTCTTAACTATATTCAGATTAGGCTTGCTTAGAAAAAAAAAACCAAAAAAAACCACTACCTGTCCCATAATAGTTATATACATTTATATATAAATTCATATACATGCAAAAGTAATGAGTACTATGGGATAGAGGTAGTATTTGGTAGTCACAGTGTTTATAGATAGAAGCATGTTTAACCACTACTAATGAATAGTCAGCTTAATGTGGCCACATTTGAGAGCTATATACACCATGAAGTAGGAAGACCAACACTGTAATGTTAGTAATTGAAGTCATTTAGTATTTTGGTTGATTTTTAGAAAAAAAAAAAAAAAAAAAATTATATTCTTCATGAAGCTGTTCCTATATCAGACAGAGAATTTGTGTAAAAGAAATCCTGCATCATATCTGGATGGCTGTTATTTAATACTACCTCCGTCCAATAATAGTCGTTATGTTTAGTAGTAACTTTTCATACGCAAATGTAACTACAATTATGGGATGAAAGTAGTATTCAAATTTTTCTTACCCATTTTTTTCTTAATTTCTTTTGGCAGTCCATTTATCAAGGTTTTTTTTCCTCTTACAAAAAAAGGGAAAAATAAAAAAAGAAGATGAAATAACTTATGGTCAATTATGTTGCTTGGTAATATAACCATGTCGGTTATTCCTGTCTTTTTTTTCTTTCTTTTCCCAAGTTTTGCTTTGAAATTTAAGGAAATGAAAAAAATGTACATTAACCTTGAAAGGTAAAAGTGTGCACAATTTCAGACTCAATCTAAAACATGTACCTCAGCTCATCTCCACAAGTTCTCCCATGAGCCGTCATTAGATCAAATAGACACAGGTGAGCCAAGTAGGTTTACACCTGAGCAGGTCTTACTTGGCACATACGACTGACAACAGATGCACTTACACACAAGCGCTTGTACACACAAAATTGGTGGGGAAAGGACATCGAAACAAAATCGAACAGCTGATGATTATCATTCACCAATTCATTTGAACTAGTGTCCTCATCTTGGTTGTTATGGTCACAATGTTTTGGCGGCTGCACTCTCTGGCCTTCTTCAGGTGTTGTGGCAATAAAAACCAAGATGAAGATACCGATCCAAATAAGTCAGCGAATAATGATGACAATTCCTTATCTTAGAAATTCAGAACAAAAGCCGATTAATTGTGTACAACTATTGACATGAATAGAAATTAGATTTATTCATTTTTTTAAAATATATATTTTCTGCTTGAGTTTTTTTATTTTTTAAAATTTTTTATTAATATAGAAAATTCTGTACCAGTTTCATTTATTTGTTGGAAATTTGAATCTTAACTTAAATTTTTTCAAATCTTGAGATTTTATTTTTAATTGAAAAGATTTACTATAATGATCCTAAATTAAGTATAAAGTTAATTAGAAAAAAATAATTTTATCAGATTTTGGGATTAGCTCAATTGAAAATGTAATTGTAAAATATTTTAATTTCATAATGGTTTCGCTGGCATAATATTACTCAGATCATAGACAATTAACAGGAAGTAATCTATTTTAATAATAATTAAAGTGGAAGAATCCCACCCATGAACTAACTGGTAAAATATTTAACGTAAATGGTATGTACACAAATAAATAAAAGTGTATTTTCTAGTTTTCATTGTATTAATTTTGGCTACTTTCTACCTCCGTCTTAATTTTTTTAGTTGTTTTTAGCACAAAATTAATATGCAGGCGAAAAGTAGTCAAAATTAAAGTAGTGGGATGCAATATTTCATTTAATAAAAATAAATAAAATAATGTGAACTTCTATTTTTTGGTTTTAGTCTGGTCTCTTCAGTCACTGTCTAAGACATCAGACAATAATTTCAAGGAACTAAGACAAATTACAAAACTGGACTTAATTCACATACTATTGGTTTTATAATGGCACTTTTCTCTGTACATCTGCTGATAATGAAAAATACATTTTATTATGCAGTAAATCAACTTTGCGCTCAATGGCAAGATATTGAAAATTTAGTGGTCAGCAGAAGAGTTTATCACTTATATTTTCAAACCCTTCTGCTTTTTATGATTGTAACTACCTCTGTCCCATAATAGTGGTCACATTTGCATATATGACTGTAACAATTATCATGGAACAGACGTAACATTATTCTTCATTTCATTTGCCAATAGGTTATATTGTTGCACCATTCCTGGTTTTCTACATAAGAAATGAGAAGTCAGCATCAAGTGCACAGACTAGCAGGCTAGATCTGCTGAACAGACACACACACACACGGA
The DNA here is from genome assembly GCA_963457665.1 of Thysanoteuthis rhombus. Taxonomy (NCBI): domain Eukaryota; kingdom Metazoa; phylum Mollusca; class Cephalopoda; order Oegopsida; family Thysanoteuthidae; genus Thysanoteuthis; species Thysanoteuthis major. The sequence continues at coordinate 50,769,090 of OY735198.1, forward strand.
AAATCTAGCCCTAAAGACATAGTCAGTCAAAGGATGCAGCGAGGGGGAAAAAAATCGGGGGGGGGGGTGCTAGGGACATTTTTGCTTCATATTTTGCCAACTTTGAAAGTTTGTGAAAGTTGGAATATTGTAAAGTCCATTCCACACTGAAGAAAAAAAAAAAAAAGTATCATCTATAATTAACAATCTGTAAACAGAGCTTTTGTTCAGATAATCGAATCTCTTCTTACCATCAAAAAATGTAATAAGAGATTTTATTGCCTGAAGAGAAGTTTAAAAAAGCATTATTTATCTTTGGATGGATGACAAATATAGATTCAAAAGTATTTGGAATTTGGGATTGCACAAATGAAAATTCTAGTATATAGTTTTTATAATGATTAAATTTCTTGAAATTATTACCTAATTTTATTTTAGGGGGTATTTTGCTCAGGGCTAAATATGTTGCAAAATTAGAGGGACTTATGTGTAGTTATTTTGAAATAAGAATAAAGTGAGTTATCAATAAGTAGAAAATCTTGAAAAACACTGAACGGTAACCCTGCAAAATATAGCATTCCAAGAGCAGGTTATTGTTATCAAATCCGTGTAAGTTGTGCTATTATTAAAGGGAATGGTTAAATGGAAAAAATTATTGACAAACAAAAATAACAAATTCAATTAAATACACTGCCCTTTTTGGTTGATATTGTTTTTCAATAATTTTTAAAATCAGAAATTCACTAAGAAAAAATGAGGAAAAAAGTCTGGCCCAGATCTGTTTTGAAATTGAAGGATTAGCACAAAATCATTTGTTGCCTTTGCTAAACTTTTTTTTTTTTTTGAGCTGTTGGTTTAAAGTTGAACAATCCATCCCTAACTTAGAGCTTTTGTCCTATCATGAAAAAGGTTTACCACCACCACAGCATTTGTTAAGTTTTATTCATTCATTCATCTATTCGATTTCACACATGCTCACAGACTTGAACTGTTCAATAGGCATTTTGAGTTTCAAAATTTCTAGGAAAGGATGAAGGATTTGTATATGCACTGAGAAAGATCATTTCTTAAATATTTTAATTGCTAACATTTAATTGGCCAGTTGCCTACAATGATTCCAATCTGGTTGGCTCTTAAACTCTTAAATTCATATAAGAAATTTCAAATGTTAAAATCAAGAGGAATAATTACTGATCAAAGTTACTACCCTCCCAGCTTTAGGTGAATTTATTCATTTGTTTTTTTAAAATTCTATCTTTTATGATAATTTCAACAAATTTTGTCTCCGCCACAAAAGAGTTCCAATGTCAATTAGGAGCAGTATCAAGTGGTTTATGACTCAAAGAGTTGAATAATTTTTTGTTTTGGTTGAACAATGATTTCAAAAAATAATCAAAAAGATCAGAAATCTTCATTTCTTGCATTTTGTGCAACTAACTGAAATGATAGCCATGAAAAATGAGGCATTATGATTGCAAATGAGCTTATTCAAAATAATTTTTTTTAATGATTAGGTGCTATCACATCATGCAGTACAACTTTTCTTCAAGTAAGCATAATAATATTTAGGGTAAAAAAAATGTAGGATCAATATCAACTTTAGCAGGAAGAAACTTTCCATTCACTTCCAATTAATACCAAGGCTCATAAAAATAGCTTTGAAGAGTGTAGCTCAATTTTTACAGTGACATTATTGACTAAAAAAAATATTAACTCTGTCCCATAATACATGACATTTGCATATACATATTTTATACAGTAAATGTAACAACTATTATAGGACAAAGATAGTATTATTTTCTTTAATCAAAAAGCAATCACTCACTCAAATCATATATCTTTTGACATGATTTCTAACATGGAAGCAAGATGATAGCTTAAAAAAATCTAAGGTAACTGATGCTGGTCTTAAGTTAATGAAAATTTAAAAAAAAAAAATCAGGCTTCATGCTTTCCCAAATCCTTAATAATCTCGGAATTAATGGAGAGGTAAGAGAAGTAGCTTATTCCAACCAAGTTAATATTGATATTATTTCTTAAATTCATATAAGAAAATTCAAACTCAATAACAAAAGGAATAACACCTAATCAAAGTTACACCCCCTTTTACCTTAAGTAAATTTTAAATTCATTTTTTATTGTCATAATTTTTACTAATTTTGTTTCTGCCACAGAAAAGTTCCATTGTCAATTACGAGTGGTATCAAGCAGTTTATAAAACAAAGACTTAAAGAGAAAAATTGTTTTTATCCTATCAAAACAAAAATGCTATTGTATGTTGCCCCCAAGCAAAACAACGAACCACAACTTACTTCTACCTGTAGCCACACACATCCATTTATACAACAATGTTGATAAGTTACTAAAATTCACTGAAAGTAAAAGGGGAAACTCAACAGTAATAACAATGTTTTTTTTTTTATATTTTATTATTTTTTTTTTGCAATTATAATTATAATTTGGGTATTTTGCTTGTAGTTATAATATTTGCAGGTGTGACAAAAGGTCTGACACAAGATGCCTGGACCCGAATGATCATGAATAACAGGTTTAGCAGTGGCCAGGCTGTAAGTGACTTCCGTAACTCTTTGATTCACAAGGCCAAGAGAAGATGGCAATGACGATTATGATTAAGGAGGAGAAAGAAGGGGAGGAGAGTAAGGGGATTTTTAAAAAATAAAGCAGCCTCTAACCACTGAAGATCTGCTGTCGTGTTTTTATTTATCTTTTTTTTTGACAACGATCTGAAATGAGCGGCAAGAAAAGAGAAATTTAGTCCACAGTGGTAGCTGGGCTCAAATAACAAAGAATACCATCTCTGTCCAATAATAATTGTTAGATTTGAATACATAATTCATACACTAAATGTAACAACTATTATGGGACAGAGGTAGTATTTTTAAGAGATTACAACAAAAATGATGCCTTGTTCACAGTAATTTACGGGGTTGCAAGTTAGTCCCGAAACCTCATTGATACTGTTAGTGTTATCTTTCTTTTTTTCTTATAATCTAAAATTGGACAGCATATATATATGTATATATATATATATATATATATATATATATATATATATATATATATATGAAAGAACCTTACTAGTTTTATGACATGTAATAATAAATAATCATGGTTAAGCAATTTCTTCAAACATAATTCGGAGGGAAACATTCAGCTTTTTTCCCACCCACATTATTTCCCAAAATTTACAGCATGGAAAAACAGCTAATATAAATATAAATAGGGTTGGGATAAAAAGAGAGAGAAAGAGAAAAAAAAAGAAGAGTTTAGTGTCATAATTGCACAGAAATGAGGAGCGTAATGTTGTGGGGTGTAGTGAAATAGAAAATAAGTCAAAAGGGAGAGGAGGTGTCATGTAGGACTTGTGGGGTTTAGGTCCACAATTTTACAACAAAATTGACAATATCACAGAGTTGATCTTGAGCATCTATAAACCACCTGCTTGACTTATACTGATACAAGCAGATCAACATTGGTAACAGGATATTATTAATTCAGTTGTTCAACTGAGTAGTAGTTATAAGGCAGCAGTAGCTAAATGGAAAAAAAATTTGGAGAGGAATATAAAGCAAGGGGACAAGAGAATGGTTAAGGAAGCAACCAGGAAACTAGCTGATATGAATTACTTCCCTCTATCCTATAATAGTTGTTAAATTTGCATATATAAATGTATATACAAATGTAACGACTATTATGGGACAGAAGTAACATTTCTGTTATAAATTTTCCGAACTTAGGTCTTATAGTGAATGCTGGCTGGATCATAAGAGTAATTCTCAAATAGACCAATTTTTCAATTGTGAGTATGAAATAGGTTTTTTTTTGGTTTTTTTTTCTGGAACCAAGTTAATTGTCAGACACATTAGATGTTTGCATTTTGAAAAAAGTCACCCCTCCCAATCAAACAGTGAAAGTATCGATCGATTTAAATACACAAAATTTGTTTTTCTTAAGTTTGGCTGCTTATTCGTCAAGCAATGAACAGAAATTGTAGCATCACTATTTTGTTGTTTATAAGATAATCACTTATGAGAAAGGGGACACATATTTCACCCACACATACATACATACATAAAGCTTTAAGCAAGGGAGATAATCCGAAAAGTTTTTTTTCTTGAAAATTGGAAATAATTGAAAATTTACCTTTTTTCTTTTTTAAAAATCCATCAAAGATATCTTTTCAATCAGATGAAATAGCAAGAGTCAGCAAAACTGATAAGTCTCACAACCAGCTATATTACTATGATTATTATTAATGTACAAGTACTGATATAGTTGGCAGTACTATGTCCAGTAATGAATGATACATGTGATGTCTACTTCATGCACGTACATGGTGGGATCAAGTACATCATCATGAGAAATTCCTACTGGTATACGTGCATATTGATTAAGATATGAAAAGAGAGCTAGAGACTGATATGGAGATGTAATACATCTGCATGAGCGAAACCATTATAATTAAGTGTAGCCAAACTTGAGTTGAGTGCTTGGTTGCATTCAACTATTTTTCAAATATCAATTTTTTTTTTTTCCTGTTTTGGTTCGGTTGATCTTTTTAAAATATTTCACACTGGACATTTTGCTAGCATCTTTAGAATTACAAGAAAAAAAAAAATTAATAAAATGAGAAAAAAAAGGGGAAAAAACACACGAACACAAAAAGTGATAAAATTCAGAAAAAGAAGGAAAGAGAAAAAAATCCTTTTTTTTTGATAGAACATATTTATGAAATAAATTATACAGTTTCCTATAATAGACTGCAAGCAAACATCCAGTTTTTCATAAGGACTTTAGGGCACCCACAACAAAGACACCATGTAACTATAGAGGAAAGGGGGGCAGGGGGATCCAGTAAAAACAATGAAAAGATGCACAGGTGGCAGTTGTCTCTTTCCGTTTGCTGAATGTTAAAACCACATGTCAAACAATTAGGAAATTAAAAAATCTTCCCGGTGCTCATTAAAGCTGTAAAATGTTGAAAAAGACTAGTTTTCATTTTTTTTTTTTTTTTTAATTGTTTTTGTCCTTTTGCTGTTTTTCTTCAGTTTTTTTGTTTTTCCGAATTATTTTTCTTTTTTCTGAAATTTAATGTACTACATCAATTGCTACTTGTTTGATATTCATTTTTGTTTAGGTGAAATTAAAAATGCACATAGCAGTAGAAGAAAAGAAGAGATTGGTATTTTTTTTTTTTCAGTAGGGAGTCTTTTTTTTTTTCTTTTTTGTTGTTTTTGTTTCAATAAGGAGTTCTTTTTATGTTTTTGTGTTTTTTTTAAAATCCCACAAGAGCATCTTCAAATCTGTAGCGAACAGTTCATCATGGTTATCATGGATTCAGTGTCACAGGTCAGAGGATGATAACACAGACATACAGGGCGTATGATAAGCAAATAAACAAAGTAGAATATAGTAGGCAGCAAAGAAGCAGATGTAATATTTTCTCATCCACAGATGCTGACAACAAAGATTCAGTCTACAAAATATGAAAATGACCTACGAGAATAAGTTTCACTGTGCATGAAACAAACACTAGAAAACATTTTTCTGTCCTTCAATTTTAGACATTCTTCAGCATGTGATTCACAGCAACATCTGTTGTGACATTAAACACCCAACAAATGAATGTGACATCGCTTTGCTATATATATATATATATATATATATATATATATATATATATATATATATATATGTTTGTATGTATGTATATGTATACAAGCTATCTGGAAATGAATCTACCAAAAATAACTTTCTTTTTGCTAGATTCATTTGAAGATATCATTATATATACATATATATATATATATATACATATACACACATATATATATATATATATACATACACACATATACATGCCTATAGTGTGTATGTGTGTGTGCGTGTGTGTGTGTATATGTTGCTCAGAAGATGTGTGTATAAATACCTATATACACACATGCTATCACATGTATGTATATGTAAACATGCATATAAGCGATGTATAAACATACATGTGTGTATACACACCAACACACTCACGCAAATATATATACATATATATATACATACATATATATATATACATATACATACATATACATGCACATACATGCACACATACACGCACACATATACCTTTTTGTTGTCGGTTTTCTTCGGTACATGCTGTATGATGAAAGGTTATTATTTCAGCCACATCACAAGAAGGTGATGTGAAATAAAATTGCACATGACAGAGGGTCCCAGTAACAAGTGCCAGGAGTCTCTGTTGAATGTAAGAATAATGTCAAGGTCACAAGAGTGTATGGACAGCACACAGCCAAGGTCACTGACCGACAGACCAATTAGTACAAGCCACAGCCACGGAGATTGTTTGCAATGATTACATCTGTTACAGCATCGAACACAAACTGGATGTTGTTTGTGTCTGTGGCGCATGTTTGATGACAATAGATTTCCTTCGTTGAACTCTTGTTCTTCGCTTCAAACTGTGCCTGAATATATGCGGCAGCTTCTTCATACGTCTGTTTACCTACAAAAGCAGAAAGGTAGAATAAAAATATAAGTCCGTTGAGTCACTCAATAGAACACGTCATGTGACCAACATCTTTTGGTAGCATGACGTATTAGAGAAGGGGAGGTGATCAATTAAAAAATTGGAGAAAGAAGTCATTCATTGATCGCCCCTTTCACCATTTGTTGGACCAGTAAAAATGTCAGAATTTAAAAAAAAAAAAAAAAAAAAAAAAAAAAAAAAACCAAGCATAAATGCTGCTGTGGGGGACAAACTAAAAGACCGATTTAGCATAAACTTACATTGTAATTTATGTGATTTTCTTTATGATTATCATTAATTTTGCATTTGGGATAAAATTTGTCAAACAAACTACCACTGAACTATATTTGCAAATGTTTAACTGATGTAATGCTTAAAAGGTAGTGAATGTATGAGAAACATTTCATTTTCAATTGCAGCAATTGATAATGCTTAATCTTACATGAGATATATTAATTAGTAATTTGGATGAGGAATAAAAAACCCCCAAAAAACAAACAATTATTTATCAATTTTCACTTCAGAATATTGCACTTTTAGCTACAGGCTGTTTATATAACTAATCTAAACCAAAGAAAAAAATGCTTTTCTCAGTTGGAATAGATGGGCTATTTCAAAGATTAGCTCTTGGTTATTTTTTTAAAAGTACCCCCCTCCTATTTTAAAGAAACTAAAATGTCGTTTTATTTATTTTGTTTATTCAGTGTGACCTTTGAGTTTGATGCTTTGCAGCTAAATTTCCAGTATTGATATTCGTGAGTTTTCGTATTATGACTCTTCGCATTCATACATCAGTTATACTTCTTTCCTTTATCAATATTTCATTGATTGCACCAAAGCCACATTCAACCGAATATAAAGTTGGAAAGCACAATAATTCTTTAGCCATTTCAGATCAAAATTTTGGATTGAGCTGTTTAGTTGTATTTGACAGCCACAATTCAGTTATTCAAGCTCTTTTGAATTTGTATTTGCATTCATCATTGCATTTTAGTTCAATAAGTTCCTCCTGAATGTTTCCAATGACAGATTCTGTGTCATAGTGAATACATTTTATCTGACAATCTATCGCTTCCTAGTTGGCTACATTGCCCTCATTGGAAATGACTGTGCTAGAGGAACATTTTCATCACTAAAAAGCAGGTGATAAGCATTCTTATTCAACAAAAGAAAAAAGTGCAGATTCTTCATTAAAAACTCATAAAAAATCTCATAACTTGAAACAATTTCTTTTTGTGCTGATATAATGGATTAAACTGATTTTTGTCATGTCATTCAAACAAGAGAGACAGAGAGAGACATATATCGCCCCACATTTCTATGAGTTTATTTAAAGCGTTAGCGGAAATCAAACAATGTGATTATTACTCCACAGCTTAGTCATTCGCATGATTTATTGTTTAAAGTCTGGTACAGCATGTTTGGTTTCTAAAATTAATTCAACTAGCTGAAAACCTGACTGTTAGATGGAATTTTCAGCTAGTTCCTGTGAGAGGACTAAATTGGATCTTTGGCCATGGTAAGAAATCATGGATTGAATCATTCTTTATTTGAAAATCATCATCAGGGATCACATTGAATATAAATAACTGGATATAGGTGCATTATAACAAGATATACTGATAATAATGATCAGATTTCAATCTGAATGTGAACACTGACCCATACAATATTATATTTTTGAATTTTCCAAAACTAATTTGCTAAAACATGCCTGAAGACTTGGCCCCATTAGTATACACTGAAAATTTCTTTTGAGATATGTTGAGTGGTTCTTGAGTTACACTATCACATATAGATGGACAGATGGTGAATTATAGTAGGATATTTTGTAAAACTCTTTGGACTGAGAAAGTCTGGAAATGTACCAATAACACTGAGTTGGACTTAAATAGGAATGTTTGGATTTTTGACTATCTTTTCCCACTATCATACAAAAAATAATCTTCCTTCTATTAATCATTAAGTTTTGCACAATTAAGAAATTGATAAAACTCTGTATAGTTTTGGTAGGAAAAATTAGGTTCATGTACAACTCAATCATGTACCCAAATGTTTATCATCTACCATTCCATCATATGAAAATATAGTAAGCTGGTTATGGAATTAGTTAACCATTTAAGAGAAAGTATTCTGTTAAAAAAGTGAAAAGAACAAGGCTAAAATATTAATAACTAAATTATAATTTGCCTTTAATGTTAAACATCTACTTATACAATGAACAGTGTTTTTTTTTTTCTGTTTTTAAGTCCTTAACAATGAACTCTCCAACTTGAACAACAATTCCGTTAATAAAAACATCTCCTATGCGCTATTTGAAACAATGGACCAAAAGTTCAGTAGTTTCTATTCTAAAAAATAATCTCAAAGAAATTCAAATATATCCGTCTATTTTTTTCAAAGAGATTAACTAGTATCAACATATAGAAAAATTCTAATATGACCAACGTTCCTTCTATTTTTTTGTAGTCAGTGAGTGCAACTATCTTATGTCGCACTATCTTTTTTCCTGTGATGAAAGTATACAAGCATTTTTGAATTTGACCTAAGGAATCAATATTTTCTCAATAGAAACTCAATAAGCTATCAACAGAATTTGAAATCTTTTGTGTGTACAATAATTTCTTTGGTGTGCTAGTTGCAAAATAAGTGTGTGCATAGCTTAAAGAGAACTATGCATATGGCCAGCCTGAACTTTAGTTCAAGTGAATAAGCAAACAAGCTATATTTGAAGCAACTTCTTTTCAGCGCAAAGATCAACTCGAAACCTTTAAAAAGGCTTTATTTTAGTGGAGGGGGCATCGGAAGAAAAAAAATCTCAAACTGAGTAATACTGAAAATGGATGAGTGGCTGTTCTCCAACAAGAACTGCTGCTATCATGCAATCGCTCTTAATTGTTAGCTAGCACCAATTTTAGAAGATCAATGGCAGCAGTTACAACAGGAATGATTAAACAGAATTAATTTAGTATCAGTTGAGGTTAGATTTAGTTTGAAGTGAGGATTCCTGATTCTATCACGGTTTTCATCACAAAAGACTTTCCCTTCACCTAATTAGATGCATGTAAAATTCTGCACCTTTGCTGTTATTAGTTCTCTTTGAATCGACATTGTAAGCGTGGGGAACATGTAATGTTGATGTTATGTGCCAGTGACTCAGCATGCATGATTCTTTTTAAATCAGTATAAATGAGTTCACAATCTCAAGTTTATAAGATTAGCAGTAATTATTCTATAAAATCATTTGATAAAAACTATCAGTACTCTTTAAACAGACATTTTTAAATGATGAGGGAAGTATAGTAAACTCTTGTGCTAATGGTGCTGTTCAAACAACATATCTGTTTTTCATATTGCTACAGGACTATTGTTCAAGATTTCATTTCAGTGCATTATTTAAAAAAAATATTTATTAGTAAACCCCTAAAATATACTAATCCTTTATTTTTGCAGTAAACTTTTGCCTGTCCAAGGTATTTTCTAAGAATTGACTGATACATTCAACAAACAATTCAATAGATACCACCATGTATATGGCTAGAATAATTACTTTTTGGTTCATTCATTTCATTTGCTGATGAAGATTGAAAATGGTAAATGTTGTTACTTATTACAAAAACTGATTTCTCTCTTTTTTGATCATAAATGAAAAATTTTGAAACAAAATAAGTTGGCATGCTACATGTTACTCAGAAACTTTAAACCATCAAAATTTTCAAGTTGAAAGAAAACATTTAGCAAATCATTTATTCAGTGTTTTCTCTTAAATTTACTTTATGAATGGTGGGGTGTAAAAGAGTTAAAAAATCTTTTGATAAAATAAAATTCTACCTGTGTATTCTGGAAAGCATATTGTTAAAGGGGACTTCTTGATTTTCTCGTCGAAAAGATCTTTTTTGTTGAGAAAGAGGATTATAGATGTGTCTGTAAACCACTTGTTGTTGCAGATAGAATCAAATAATTTTAGACTTTCCTGCATACGATTCTGAAATTAAAGGGGAAACAGATTTTATAAGATAGGATCAAATTTCAAATGATGCTCATCATGAACCATCCACTCACAAGTCCAACAAATTTCTTACAACACATCAATTTCATAAAAGCAATTCTTATTCTAGAAAGATATTTGACAATCTTATCATTGCAAGAGACAAAATGATATGAGTACTTTAAAAAAAAAATCTCATTTCAAAGCATTTTGAATGAATGAAAAACCTGTAAGAGTGAAGGAAACACCAGTTTTGAGTTAGCAAGATTATTCATAATATGAATGAGAAAAAAAAATCATAGAAAATATTTTGGTCAATTTAGATGAAAACAAATTATTTTCCTGACACTTGAACATACATTATTGTACTGAGATCCTGCATTCTTTTTAGAGGTACATACAGAACACTGTGACAACACTGTTGCATCATGTGATACTTGGATTAAATTTTTTATTACAGATATGATTAAATACCCAAATTAAAATATTTGACCTTTTTTTATGACACAATGCAAAATAATTCAGCAGTCAAATGAACACAAGGAATTTTTTTCAATGAGTTTTAATGTGATTAAGTTCAGAAATATTAAGAGGAACAATTATGTTAAGATCATCCTCTCAGGTGAAAGGTTGATGCTCTGCCAAGCAAATGAGAATCCCAAATATTGTAGTTAGTCGCATTGCTGTAAACTAATTAGGTATTCATTCTGTTATCTTCAAGCCAAATTGCAAGTTGTTCGTGAAGTGTCTTTGAACATTCATTGTTTTGCTCACATAGTTAACAGTAAGCTTCTAGAGACTATATCCCATTCCATCAAGATAACCTATGGTCGACATAATTACAGGAAGTTTGAATTTTTAAAAATCCTAAAATGATAGAATCTATTTATATAATACATATGTACATCTATATTTTTTGTCTGTAATATTAGTTAAGGGAGATACCTTTTGCGAATTATAAAGTAATCTCCTTTATTTTTTTGCAAATGCATAAAAACTCTCGGTTCATTCTGGTTGAACATAAAGAGGAAAATGCAGAGCAACATAATGCTTTTGAAATTTTTTAGTATAATGTAATTGCAAAATTATTTAAATGTTACCGTCATTTTTTAAAGCATAGGTAAGCTAGTATTAAGAAGTTATGATTGTAAATGAGAAAAAATCTAGAAATGACAAGTTGTTATTTTGAGTCAGAGGGAAACCATTTTGAAATGAACCAGTCAGCCAACTTGTTACATCTTTGTGCAATAGATGTTCCACTCATTGAGGCTGTGAAGGAGGAGAAGGAGGAGTATAGTTGTGCTTTTGTAAAGCATCTTGCAGAGACATGCTTTTTAGAGCAAAGTGGAGACCTCCTGGTATGGCTAGATGTAGAGCGATATATTTGGGAGTGAGAGCAGCTGACAATGCAACTAACTAAACAGGTGAGGCAAGCAAGCAGGCAACCAGAGAGAAATGGGGAAGTAACTGACGAGTAAGGATTGGAACTGGGGGAAGTGGAATATTCTATAGGTAAATTTCTGGCTACTTAGATCAGCAGCCTTCTGAAAAGAAGGGAGGAGCAGATAGTAAAATTATTTCAGCTTGGGTAAAGTTGGCTGCTTTTAATTTTTGCAGACGAAATACATAGGTAAAGTTTGCAAGCTACAAGCATTCAATAATTTCAGTAGTGCCTTTATGCTGGCTACAGCTTCAACTGTGCACATATCACAAGTTTCCTTTGAATCTGGTTTGTGATACGTGAAAGACTTAGAAGCAACAAGTACTTTAAGTGGCGTCAATCACTTCACCTGGCATTATTTTACGTACAGTTAAAGGGAAAGATGGATTTATGCCTTTTCCATGGGCGATTATGAGAAGTGTATACAAAATGTCATAGCTGTAGTATGAACTCTGCTTAGCAAGTCCATTTTCCATTCTTTTAATCATTTGGCCATTCTGTAACTCCATGAGCATTCAATAAGGGAATTTATTAAAAATTTCAGGCCTGGCAAAGCCCATGACATAAATAAAAAGTTTTTTTTTAGAAAAAGCATAGATTTTTTAAATGTTAGCTTTAAATTACTTAATTTTGTAAAAATAGAAATAGTGAAATCTCCAAAATATAAAAATTTAATATCCATATATAAACAAAGAATCCTGATTTATGTCTGTTGATCAGAGAAGAAATAAGCGTCATTATCAGACAAACAATCCATTTTTTTTTTTTGGTGTCAACCAAAAACTCAGGTGATTCTCAAAAACTATACACTGAAAAACTGGCGTTGGACTGTTCCAAAGTAAAGAAAACCATATAGTACTGAAATCAGTAATAGCCTGATTGAATGTATGCTGCTTCCTTCAGTTCAGCTTCCTCACCTCCTAATTATCTGGACCTCATCTCAGAGGGGGTAATGTGTACCCTTTTCATTCTAGATGTGTTCCGCCATACCAGATGACCTCATCTGGGAAGTGAGGAAGCTGCATACATCTGCTTGTCAGCTGAATGCATAAGTTGGGCTAGTACTGATTTCAACACTATATGGTTTTCTTTACTTTGAAAAACTGGTGTTGGACGATTCCAACGTGTTTATTTTGGGGGAATTGCCCGAGTGTTTGATTGATGGGATGATTAAGGATCTATACCTAGTGCTGCAAAAATTTAAAAAAAAAAAAAAAAAAAAATGGATTGTTGGTATGTTAATCATTTCTTCACTGCCAGACAGAATTCTTTGTTTAACAAAGAAAGAAAATGAAAACTTTTCCATGGTAAAAAGTCACGGAACAAGTTGCACTGCAAACATTGATGGTATAGAATGTTTACAAGAGTTGCCGATAATATTTGAATTTTTTGATTGGAACTTTTTTTGCTTTGCAGTATTGTAGACAAAAAACACTAAGAGAGACCTTTTCCTTACAGATATTACGTTTTACACCTGAAGAGGGCCATAGAACTAATTGGCTGAAACGTTGTGTAAACATTGAAGATGGGAAGAAGAGATTAGATTGTCTTAACAAGAGTTGGTATGTTGATGACTCTTCTTAAAGTTAGAGACAATACGGTGTGGATAGTTACTGGCCTCTGATTTTTTTCAAGCTTTGATAAACCAAAATCCAGAACATCTGCATCGTGGACAATGTCATTTGCATCCTAGATATTTATGTCTCAATATATATATATATATATATATTCAGGCTCCTCACCAACTTGCCAGTTCAAAATTCTCAGACAATATAGGGGTAGTTGATGGCCTCCTACCTATCTAAGTACTCCAAGCCATCTTTTTACTCTAATGTATAAAAAACAATACATAGAAAATATGTCATCAACCAGTAATACTGCAAAATATGCTTAATAAGAAACAAAAGACTTGCATTTTTAAATATCCCCCCATCGCACAAAAAAGTGCCCCCCCCCCAATTGAGATGGAGCAGTACTTGGCCTCTCAATTCCTTTTCAATTTTTAGATTTTCTTCACATGGTGTGTGTGTGAGTGTGAGTGTGAGTGTAAGTGTGTGTAGGATGGGGGGGCATTTTCCCTGAAAATAAACTTTAGTGCTTCTTTTTTGTCATTCCTTTAAATCTCTGAAAAAGGAATAGACAACCAAAATTATGTATCACTGGATTCGAAAACCTGAAGTGCAAAGAATAGTATGTATTCAATTCTATCGTAGAGAAGCTCTATAACTGCTTACATTAAGAATGTCAGGAAGGGCAATAAATTTCCAAGTTTTATTTGATAAAACTTCTTTTTTTCAAAATCTATGTATGTGAAGGATTTGGCTGTTAAAAAGGATTAGATAAAGGAAAGCTGATCTTCCCCAGACAATATACAAAATTCCCTGACATTTTAAACAATTTTTTGAATATCTCAAACTCCCGGATCCTGAGGAGTTCATTTTTTCCGTAACATCTTCATAATAGGTGAGAACCCCAATTTTATTCATCACAATTCCGAGGACAAATAGAGTTCCTACGAGGGATCACCCATAAATGCATATTTGTTAATTTTGGACTTGAATTTCTAAATCAATAAAATGCAGGCTACTATTGTTCGGACCCCCCCCCCAAATCTTTAGAATGACATGAATATGTGAAATCTTATCCATCACGAAGTATAAATATATTGTAATGTGAATGTACAGGATGTAGAGATATAAAAATAAAAAATAGCATCTAATATGAAATACATTGGGACTCAAGAAAAAGAGGGAAAAAAAAAAATGTCCAGGGATACATTTGAGCAGGTCAATTTTCCTGTAACTACCAAAACCATCATCTTGAACATTTTCATTAAAATCATGAAAATGAAGAAAAAAAAAATGATAAAATTAAAAGATTTTTTGCAATGAAGCATAAACCAAATAGTGATTTCTTTTTCTATACATATGGTAAAAATACTTTTGCTCTTGATCAGTTTTGTAAACTTAAGTTAACAAGAGGTGAAGCAATAATAGTTCCAAAAAAGATTTCATCAACTTTTCTTTCATTGAGTCTTGGAATATAAATGACATTTAGATTTGTTAAAAATCATAATTACTGACAAGTTTCTTCTCCTATATATCATTTCTGGACTATCAATTATGTTATATGAATAACACCCATTGAACCCAGGAAACATCACTGATGATGTGTTCAGATGCATTGTAGTGATGTATGCAAGGATATATGAAAACTCTTTGGTTGAGGGCAGAGGGCTTGATTAGCCTGAAATTTTACACAGATTGAAAATTCAAGAACTAATTTCTGATAAAAAGTCTTCATTTGATGAAACACAAATAGTACAAATCACACAACATGCTACTTGAAAGAAATATCATTTTCAGCTTTTCTTAGCAGCAAAAACTTCAATTGCTTGAATTTTTTCCAGTTTTGCCCAAATGAAAGGGGAGCCACCCTTCCCATTTCACCCACCTGCCTGTATGCCCATGGATGTAAGTGAAAAAAAAGAGATCACTTTTTATGTGATTATCTTATAAAAATTTTGAAATTTTCCATAGCAGGAGTAAATGATCCATACTATGTCATATGATTAAAAAATACCAAAACTTGTAACACACTGATAGTTTTGAAAAAATAAGAAAAAAGCCAAATTAAGACCCAGAAATAATCTATGTACTAGACACTTCTTCCTTCGAGTAATAGTATAAATTAACTAAAAAATCAATTTGTACATATTCAAGTAATATAAATTGAATTGTTTCATCAGTTTCTAGAGCAGGGGTCCAAACTTTTTCTTCCAGCATACCTATTTGTCTCATTTGGCAGAGTTGGTTAGTGGAAAATATAGTGCAAAATGTATGGATACCATAGAACAGAAAATAGATGAGTGTTTGTTAGCAATTTCATTCAATTTAATCTTAAATTTTCAATGAGATGGATGAGCTTGACTCTTTTGAACAAGTAACTCAATTCTAGGCACAGTTTGAAACAGACACACCCACATATTCTCAATGGAACCTCATGTACTCTCATAATTTCTCTAACGTACCCCCAGGGGTACACTTATCCTGGTTTGAGAACTCCTGTTGTAGAGAAAAAATTGAGAAAAGGAACAGGCTAAATTTAAAATTATAACTTGTCTACACAATTTTTGTCAACATTTGTTTCTAATTATTGCTATCAAAAAAAAAATTAAAAAAAAAAAACCCTGCAAATGGACACTCATTGGTTTTCTTGGACCCTTGCTACATTTTCAGTAGTATCCAAGTGTGTATCAGTTTGTGTTTCCGCACTTACAATATGAGGAGTTAAAAATATGTTTTCAAATTATGAACACTTCCTTTCCTTACATCACATTTTCTATATTTCTAGAACTGATCGGGGGGGGGGGTCTCCTTCTGCACTCACTCTCTTCCCCTTTCTCTCTTTTGGATGCTTTCAACCTATTTCAGTTTGGTCTGAGAGGAAGTGATTTTGGCTTTTATAGACCAGCCGACACTTGTCATTGGTAAAAAAAAAGTTGTAGATGTTGTGAGAAGCTATGTATAAAAAACCAAAAAGAAAGCAAAAACCAAGACAACAATGAACTTACTGTAGTTTCATCTTCATGAAGAACTTGATCATATTCACTCATAGCTACACAGAATATGATTGCTGTAACATCTTCAAAACAGTGAATCCATTTCTTTCTTTCTGATCTTTGTCCTCCTACGTCAAATAATCTAAAATTGAAAAATTTATGAATAAAATATTATTACCAGTGATAATTTCTCTTCTCTTGGGTTCAGTTAATGACATTTATATGAAAAATTGAAATTTCAAGTAGGCGGATTTCTAAAAATAAAATAGTCTTCAATTTGATTTATCTATCAAAAAATAGTTCCACCAAGAATTAACGCAATGGGGAGGGGGAAGACAGATTCAGTTTTAAATATAATTTTGTGTACATTTTTAAGTGGCAAAAATTTTAATATCTTGAAGAAAAAAAAATCTGCAGTAAAATTCCTGGAAAATGCAACAATAGAAAATACAGGGTTAGGTAATTCAAGAAGATAATTTCTTTTAACCACTTTTGGTTAAACAAATAGAATGCAGCTTTTATCTTAAGTAGAGCCATCACTATTTGTTAACGTAGATCACAAAATTTTTCACCCACCAATATGGATATTTAGGATCACAATACCCAATACATAAAATGCCTCTATATAGTTATTAGGTCTCATTTATGTCAAATTCTCAAAATATTCATATGTTCCTATGATAATGATGACAGGCTGAACCCATTGAAATTCCTGTTCAATTAGAAACATCTACCAAGATCAATGATGTTTTATTTATGAGTTACATGTATACAACAAAATAAATCCAATAAAGTAAACAAATAAACAAAACTACTGTTTAAATATCTGCATAATTCTTCTATACTTTTTTTTATAGTTTCTCTCACTTTTATGTATATTCCTTCGAGCACCCAGCAATCAAGCTCAGCTCTCAATAAAATGTGAGAGAAACATCCAGAAGTTAATTCCATCTGTTTTTACCCTCTCTTGAAGAAAAATATGTTTTTGTAACATGATAGAAACTGAGGGTAGCAGTTACAAACTTTATGTTGTTAACTTAATTTCACTTTCCATCAAGTATAGCCAAATAAACAACATATGGATAAAGTATACCCGTTCGAAAAATAAAAATGAATAACGCCAGTCATTTGAAATTTGATAATGTGAAACATTGTCTTCCAGCTGAAGTTCATGTTTACCAATTGCTCAGCATCTTGACATTGTCATCTTGGTTAATTAGAATCCTACATCATTGAATTAACATTTCATTTCTGAATTCAATAAAATTGAATGGAAAGCAGTGAATACAAGACTACAAGATAGCATTTTCATACGGCATTCCCAAAATGTGACAGGAAACCAACAAAGTCTGGAGGTACTGTAAGGTACTGCTGGGGTGTTCTGAGTCAGTGGTAATGATGCTTTGGTCCTGAAAAAAAAGGCCTGACCCCAGAGTCATCATCTAATGAAGGCTTTGTCAGTAGCACAGCTGTTTTTTTTTTCAGCAGCATGTGTATAAAATTATTTATTTATAGAATATAAGAAATAGCATCCAGGAAATGTTTTAATCAGTTATATCTAATGAACAATCTACCCTGAGTAGATCTATTCAATTGACTGTCAAGGAATTTATAGTTACTTAAATATATCTTGTAAGATGATGTGTAGTCATTCTCTAGAATCATAAGTGCCTCCAACAAGTGAAATGCTTGAGTAATTGATTTGTAGTATGATAATTTCCTGCTAAATAGAATTAGACTATATAGAATCACTAGTATATGTTGAGTTAACAATGTCCAGCTAAGAGGTCTACTTGAGTAGTACTGACTGAAGTGTCATTCTGTATAAAATATCTATCATAACTATTTAGATCAAGTTTAATATTTCATAGTTAATAAAAAATGAAATCTTAACTGTTTCAGGGTGGATAGTTACAAATTTTTGTTGAATCAGTCATTTTTTAAAATGCTTTTTTGTCGAAAATCTTTTAAACTTGACTCTTGATCATTATTATTAGTAATAATTTTAATAAAAAGAAATAATGATTAACCATTATCATAAATATTAATTATTTATAATACTTCATCTAACAAAAATAATAAAATAATTGCTAGACAGCTGATGTCTATAATTTTAGGATAGAAAATTCAACTGTAAAAAGGTTACTTTTGTATTTCTATACTTTTGAAAATTTTGTATGATGGAAAAGGGTATATTAAAGCTGAAATACATTATTTTTCTTGATTAAATTTGTTACTTGATATTCATTATAGTTTTTGTGAAAATTTGTGTTTATCTACTGGGGAATATCAAATTTTAAAAAATTGTATTTTATTTTCAGTCACTGTTATCAACCTACTCAGCTTTTACAAAAAATTACCCAGAAGTTTTTCAAAAATAGGAAAAATAGTTATTTTTCCAGGAAAGTAAGATGGTATTCTACTTTTATACAAGTTTTAGGTGAAAATATACAATTATCCTTGCTATTTGGATCTATATATTTTCATTATTAACAATTAATGTAAATTCTTATTATGCAAGTTATTTTGTAAGATACAATAAAATAATTGCTATCAGTTGTATGGTTAAATGTAATCCATCATGAAAATCTGGTGACTTTCCAAGGAAACTACACTGGTGTTTAATGGCTAGAAATCAGATGGACATATGATCAATCGCTTTTAAAAGTAAAACATCTAGGCATAATTTTGAATAATAACACCACCGTCATTCTATTCAGATTTTTGCCATAATTTTGAAGTAAAATGTGCATTTTTTTTTTGGAAAATAGTAAGAAATGTGTAATAAAATTTCTAAAACCCAAAATGGCTGCTATCTGATGACATATTAAAATAAAACAATATCTTTTTTAATATAAACCTTGTACTATATTGATCGTCCATTTTTTCATAGCAACCTTCAATCATGAATCATTCTCTCTCTATAGCCCTCCAAGTCAAATTTACAGAATTGTCCTCAAAAACTTGGTGCCTAAAAGATTAATAGGTTTTTGAAAAATTTTAATTCTTTGATATTTAAGTAATGAATCTGTTTCTTGAAAATATTCTGAAATTGAACTTTTAAGATATACGTAATTTACAATGCATTCATAGTTTTTTCTTCAAGGTTTATTAATTGAAAAAGCATATCTAAATGGTAAATACATGAGTGGATCAAACAATGAAATTGTAACATACCATATTATCATTAAATGTTTTATTTAGGTAAAATGAATTTTCTGAAGGAAAGCTTTAATTTCAACAAGAAAAAAAAAACAAAACAAAATTGAATTCACAGATAGGAAATATCTTGGAAATATAACAGTTGAGTGACTATAAATATTAGTAAGGAAGATTTGACAAATTCAATCTAACGTAAAATGATATCCAACATATGAAAAATGATGAACAATAAGACTGACAACTTACTTGAAATTTAAGTTTTTAAATGAGAAGTGTACTTCTACAATACCAGTGGTCTTGACTCGGGTCCGCAAGATATCTTGTTCTGTAGGCATATAATCTTTTGCTCCTAAACGGTCAAGATCATCTAAAAAGCTGTGAAAAGAGAAAATAAAGCATCAACTTGAAGAATGAAATGGTTTTTAAACAGAAAATATTAAGATGTAAAAATGACATAACATATAGGCTGATAAAAACTATTAGGTTGTTACACATGAAGTTTTAAAAAAATTTTTCTTTTACATCATACAGAATAATGCAAACTGTGAAAGATTCAGTGATGTAATTGCATTTTCTGTAGATACAATGTAAACAGAGATATAATTATTCGAGGTTTTTGAGTCCTTAACAGTAATGGTGTCTATCAAAGAAGTATGATTTCCAAAAAGGATATTATGCTGCTCAAGCTGCTGATGATAACATATGGAGTAAATACAACTACAATAAAAACTGTTCAGCATTGATTCAATATGTTTTGGTTGGGAAATATGGATATCTTGAAGGAGGCCCATTTATGCTTATAATGATGAAGAACTATTGAGAGCAGTGGGCTATGACCCACAAACAGGACCTCATAAGAAATATCACAAAACCTCAAGGCAAAAGGAAAGGTTAAAAAGTTAGAAAAATGGGTACAACATGAACTGAATGGAATGCCCCAGGACAATTCTAGCCATCACACTTAGCTGACTGTGTCTGAGCTTTGAGAATTGCAATGTCAAGTCTTGCAGCATCCCCCATATTCACCTGATATTTCTCCCCAACAGATTTTTTCATGCATATTGAATTTCATATCCTTAATATTTGATAATGAGGAAACCATAATTTGTGACCACTAAATCTAAAGAATTTCATAGAGATGGAATATTATCATTGGAGAAAAAATGATCGCTCCAAACGGATCATTTCAACTGCATATTTACCATATTTTGCGGTTTATGCCATCTTCCATCTTGATATTTAAAAATGACATTTCATTGTAATAACCTAATATTTGGATAGGTCCAAAGCAAATCCCTTCAATCAGGATGGACCGAAAACCGAAATGTACACAAATCTAACAATGATCAGTCATCTGACATATTCTGTTGAACCACAGAAATCTGCACAAAGTTAGAAATGATAAATTTTTACTCACAAAGGAGAACAAAGTCTCCAAAACTTGGATTTTTCAGGGTTCCCAAGATATATTGTACCCCTGAACCTGAGCTTTCAATATGAAAAGGGGGATTCTGAAGTGTAGTTGTCTTTTTTTGACACAAATCTTTTTCATTAACTGAATTAATTCTAACAAAAGAGAAAGTACAAAGTGGGAAAATATTTGGAGATAATAAGTAAGGAGTTCCCTTATGCTGGCCACAGCTGTAGCTGTCCTTGCATGGGATTTGCATATCACATTACTACTTTCTTGGTCTGTTTCCAAATAGGGGGAACAAACACTAAAGATGGCATCACTCACGTTCAACCAGCGCTACTTCACTCATAGATAGGGGAAGAGATGGACTTATGCTTTCCTCAAAAGGCATCAGTACAAACTAAACTATCTTGGTCAGAGTTTCAACTCTAGCTTGCTGAGTCCATTCTTAAAACTGTTACCTGCTTGGTCACCCCACATCTACTTGTTGGGAAATATATGTTAAATTCATTTTTCACATTTGAGCAAAATTAAAACACAGCTGTGGCTGAGAAGAAGGCAGAGGATAGGGTGCTGACTGTGGTCTAGGTACCACTGTGGCACACATTAACCAAACATTTCATTCCAACTAATGATTCTTTTCTCAAGCTTTTCTCCAACACCCCAGTCTCTTGTACCCATCACCACCAGGTAAAACTGATTAAGGAAATTTTATTTTCTAATTTAACCTATTAACAGTGGCAGGGGAAGGTCAGTTGTTGGGCTCTAACTGTGGCAGTAACTATCTTTAAACAGGGTGGCACAAAATGAGCTGAACAGTTTGTTTTCTCTAAATGACGTATCCTTCCACTCATAGTTATTGACAGAGAAATAAGCAGAAGAGTTGTCTGTACTTTAAATGGAAGGTTCCATTATTTAGGGAGTAAACCACCTAATCAGCTTATTTTGTGCCACCCTGATGTGTGACCGATGGAAATTCCTGTCATTCACTGTTGAGCCAGAGAACTGCAATGACTGAAATTCCAGTCATTTGCATTCAATGGGTTAAAGACGGTGTTCTCCATTTTCTCTACTCATCCTATGATCTATAAAACTGAAGGTTTTTAAAAAGTAGTATTCAGATTCAAGTGTAAAAAGGCTGAGTAAGTTAATTTGGAATTTCTTTCCAACAGACAAAATGAATATACCTAATTAAATAGAACAGAGCTCTTGAAAAGCAAATCTCTTTTTCAAATCAACTACACTGTCTTTGGGAATCATCAACCAGAACTGTTAACATCAACATCAACATAGGTTTCTTCAGTTTTCGAGTGGATCTGATTGGCTACCTATCAGTTGCATGTGCACGCTGCACCAATGGAGCAAGATGGCTGGAAATTTAAACATTTACTCCTAATCATGTCTACAGAACTATGGAAGTAAATCAATTTACCAAAATAATTCAAGTAAAAGAATAATTTTAATTTTTGTACACCAATACATTATTTAAATTCAATAGTTTGTTTTTGTTGGTCCTTGCACTGAGATAAGCTCAACTTATCGTGCGCAGAGTTACCCTTGTGCCAAGCAGTCATGTGACAAGGGACCAACATTCAGTTGTTGGCATTGGGTAGATTTGCTCTGAGAAGTTGGGTCACAAAAAAAAAAAAAAAAAAAAAAAAAAAAAAAAAGAAGGAAAATTCGCAAATTACCATTCATTACCAACACAAAAATTGAAAATATGATATTTGTCAAGTATGTAGGGATTTGGATGTTATGCTGGCTGAGGTATGGTAGTGCTAAATGATATTTTGTTGAAAGGAATATTGAAGATTATTTGAGTCAGTGAAGGAGACAGGTCAAATTAAGAAATCTGGATAGTAAAGACCTTAAACATCACACTTGACTCTTGGCCTCGTTCCACATTTTTTATATTTTATTCAGAAATAAATACTCCATTCAGGCTTATGGGGAGTTATGTCATCATACAAACTAGTGATTATTTATGGTCCATGTGAGTTTGAGAGTGGCTGGTGATGTGGGATTTCATTTTTCTTTTTATAAGAATTCTTAGAACCTTGAAAGCTCAAACATATTCAATGTTGATTTCAATATACATTTGGTACACTTCAATCTGCAGTGGAAGAAAACATTTTGATGATCAAACAGTATAAAACATTTAGAAATAGCATAGATTATCACCACATATTCAAGTATAAAGCATCTTTAACCCATTGAATTTCTGTCTTATAAAATTAGAAAGCTATAAAGATGTCATGTAAAATCAGAATTACCTACATACAAAAAAGAATCAATGCTGCCTAATCAAACCATTAATTATATGGTATCATATTTATAATGGAAAAAAAAAAACAAAAAACAAAAACAAATTCTTCCTTGTTGAAAACTTTGTGGTTAGGGTTACACAAGGATCTTCTCATCTGGAGTTTGATTCTTAATTTGAAGAAAGCAAATTTTTATTAGCAATTCTTCATTTAAGAGAAGAAAAACAGAAATCAATCTGAAAAGGTAAAGTTTAGAAGTCTAACCCGAATTTTAAATGAAAAAAAAAAACAGACTAGGACTACATATCTTTTTAAAGATATGGTGATCATGATTTTGCCATCTCAAGGTTCTAAGGTTCTCAATATGAAGTGGAGTCGGTAAAGTAGAAGTGATATTTTTTAAACAAGAAAAGACTAGTAGTCTAGTAGGGTCAACTGTGATACTAAAGTTTGATAGTAAGTTATATAGATTTCCAATCATCTTACTATAATTCACCAAATATCTGTTAGTCTGCGTCTGTCTGTCATTGCATAACTCAAGGACAGCTAGAGCTATGACCACAAAAATTTCTATGGTTACTAATGAGATCCAGAGCATGTGTTTAACAGATTAGTTTTTGAAAATTGAGAAAGAAAAAAAATTGTATGGCCTACAGTTGTGCTGATGTTGATAATAATTTGATTTTTATCTATTCTTGATAATATGATAATTATACAAAATGTGATTCTAATGTTCATGATGGTAACAATTTTCAAATAAGGTATGATTGACTAATAACGAATCCTTGACCTCTTATTGGGGCCAAAGCCCCACTTAGGTCTTTTGTAGGATTTAGCTGAAAATCTTGCTTGTAGAGTGACTTTACCCCAGTACTAGAAGCTCATACCTATTTATGCTTTACAATAACACTGCATAGCACTGTTTTGTTGAGCTTCATTTTTTTCTAGGAACACATCTAGAGTGCTAACTTGGATATGACTACAAAGGGTGATAAGACACAAGCACACAGTCCATTAAAAAAACTGTAGAAGGTTTTTTGTATGCATGAATAGTAGAAAGAGTTGAGTGCAACAGCTTGGCAGCTTCAAATTCTTGCACTTTACATGAGAAACAGTCAACATAGGTTTCAGTTTTTAAGCAAGTCTGGCTAGCTAGCTAGCTCTGTATAACATGTTAGGCCACGTAAATGAAGCTACAGGATTGAGAATTCAAACGTTTACTTTTTACTAAGTCAACAAAAAACAGTATGTTTGTTTTTTGAACCTTCCAATAGGTTTTAAGCGGGGGGGGGGGGGTCCGGCATGAATTTTAAAATTTTATTTAGTGATCATCACCCAACTTTGAACTATTCATTGATCAACCCTTTTTCCAATTGATCACTCCCAACACAGCACGCTGCCAAAAGATCTTGGTCACTTGACAGTTCCTATTGAGACCGACCAAACCTGTTAATGCTTTGTGCTAAAACTGAACTAAATTGCAATATTTTACTACATACAAACCGATGATGAAAATCTTTCATGATTCAAGATTTTAAATGATTTATTTCAATTCATCTCAGCTGTGTAGCCAAAAGGTGACAGTAACCTTTATGCTTTGTTCTAAATATATATGTTACACAATAGACAAAAAGTTTTCCACCTTTAAAAAAAAAAGTTAAAAATAATAGAGACCAGAGCAGATGGACACTTTCTATATGTTCGGTATAAATCGATAGCAATCAATTCTTAGAACTCGAATGCATTTTTTAAAAACATTAACAAACAAGTCTAGTTAATCACTCAAAAGAAACCGTCACATGGCCAACTCTTCTGGCAGTATGCCATGTTAGGGATGATCAATTAAGATTAAAATTAGATGATCGATGAATGAATCATTTAATTTAACTTTTGGTGATCACTAAAAAAAACAAAAACAACAAACAAACAAAAACAAAAACGAGCACGAACACTGCAGGACACAATACAAAGGATCAATTTAGCATACACTTACATTGTAAATTGAACCCCAACTAAATTTTTTTTTTTCTATGCATAATGAGCTATAGAGCTAGCCAGTCGTTATCACTTGAAAACTTGAGTTTGGGTTGATGGTTTTTAATTATTTAAACTTCAGGTTTTCCCCTGGCTCTGGATTAACCAGAAAACACAACTGTTGAAGTCAAAATTGCCCAAAAGGCTAATCAAGATATGGGTTAATTTCTTAAGGATCTTTAGAAGTGTAATATGAAAAATAGCATTGTTGCTCTCACTATACTACCTGAATTTCCATCCTCATCGAAGGCTTATTCGGCTAGTTTTAAATAAAATCATTTCATTCTTTATTCTAATGAATAATATTTTGAGAAAATGAATATTCACTCCTTGAAAAAAATGTCAGTTCAACATAATGTATGTTGGCTGATCAACAAAAGCAAAAAAATGAAAATATGTTCATAAAAAGGTTTTCAACCAAACTTCCATTTGTTAAGGCAAAATGTCTAGACATAGTTTCATTACATATCAGCAGCAGTTTTGGTTTCTTATACTTACCTTAGCTCCATTATTATAATAAGGAAGGATTCAAATTCAATTGACTCTAAAATGTAGCTTTATCAGCTAATTTAAAGATCAAAGAATCTCAAAAAAGAAATCAGTTATAAAAATCATCAGTGGAAGAACCAACATGAACACAAAATTTATAAATGAGTATTCTAAGCCTATTCAGAAAAAGAAAAAAAAAATCCAAGAGTAGTTTTTAAACATCGAAATGATTATAAAATTCCAGAGGGAAATATATTGTGATAGACGCTGGCTAAAATCAATTTTCCTTTGCAAATAAACTTATTTAAACCAATATCTTTATTAATTCTGATTACTTTTTTACCTTCACCTTAATTTGTTGTTGTTCTTATACAATTTTCAATTTGGTGCGTTGTTTCTATGGCAATGGATAAACGATGACCACAAGTTGATGAAAGTTGTATAAAACCAACTAAAGATTAGGATGACAGTACAAAAAAAAAAATAAAAAAAGGTTAAGCAGTTGTTCACTAAATATAAGCCAAAAATATATTTGTTATAAAAATACAAAAATTTAAAATGAATTTGAAAGAATTGGTAGGGCTTAATGACTTCCTCTAGATTTGTATCAGAATGATTACCTTAATCTAGAGCTTGAAAAAAATAAGTTAATAAAAATATACAACAATGACTTTCAAATTTCAAGATTTAATAACTCCAACAAAAGAATGCAGTGCTTATATATATATATATATATATATATATATATATATATATATATATATATATATATATGTATGTATGTATGTGCCACTATTCAATAAAAGAGAACAGAGAAATATGGTCTCTTTTGTAATCCATTATCAGCAGTTGATTATGTTTCATGAGTTATTTTCATAAAGAATAAAAATCTAAAATGCATTTCATGGTAAAACCAAAAAAAAAAAAATTTTTGAATATTAAATCTGTTAACAGTATGTATTAATATAAGATTTTATGGAGAAATGAAATTTCAAGATAAGGAAGCTTACTATTTTGCAGAATCATTCAATTGATATTCATTTGATCGTCCAAAGCATTCTTGGACTCCTGTATCCGCCCAAAGTCGTTTCATTGCCTGTAAGAGTTCATCTGAGAAAGGTTCAGTGTCTTCCATTCTAGCTATGACATCTAAGACCATTTTAGCATCACACTGAAAGGAAAAAAATGGAAAGTGTTTTTAAAAATGTTAAAACAATATTTAAAAATGCACCCTTTTTGAGAGAGAGAGAGAAAGAAAAGAAATTGAAATTTACATGAAATAGATAATAACAAATACTTTCTATTAAAAAGAGTAGAAAATAATTAAATTCACATCATTAAAACTGCAAACACATTTTAAACTGGACCAGATTTAAAGAAATCTCAAAAAAATTCAGAGAATTAGGAGTAAGAAACATTGCCAGAGATCAGACTTTTTAACAGGTGCACTAAGAGCTCTCCATAGAGGGGCAAGCTACAAAAAAGCAATGACAAAAGAGCTTGGTAAATAATTGTGATAATACTTTAATTAACTTTGATTAGGATTTGAAGTTTGGATCCACTCCATAAGGCGTTTCTAGTGGCTCTTTTGTAAACATCTCAGTGGCTATCTCTTCCAGGATGCAACCCTTTTTAACTTAGTTAAATCTTGACAAGACAATTTCATGAATGTAAAACCATCAAATCTTCTAGAAAGTGACTACACAGGAGATAGCAAACTGTCTTTGTTTTATAAAAAAAACATCCGCCAGAAGAAAGCCTGTGAACATAGCATAGTAAAGGTTTGAGATTCAATATTGCAATAGATATAAAATATTGATGTATATTTAAAATTCTGGTTGTTATAGGGGGTGGATGAAATGACCCACAAAGTTCTCCAAAATAGGGGTAGATGATACAAGTACAAATAAATCACTTTCAGAACACTTCTGCAAAGCCTAAATGAATTTCCCAAACTTTTTCGGAAAACCTACCGCAAAAAGTAATATTACAATTATTATCATTCTAATTTCTATTAAAAAACAAACAAACCAAGAACATTGTTACCATTATTACTAATTCTTTCTTAGCAACTGTTTTGCTGCCATTGTTTATTTGAGTGTTTTTAAAGATGGTTTAACAGGTTTTGGAAAATTACATTGACTAGCCTCTCAAAGATTGTATCATTTGATTTAAATCCTCGTTAAAGTACAGAACAAGCAAATCCTCAAAAATTAACTCTACAAGCACTACTACAAACCCATTAAATTCTTTAGAGATCATAATGGCTGGGCAGAAATGCCCCAAGACATTGACCGGGGGGGAGGGGGTGAATTGTGTGGCGGGAATGAAATGACTCATCTGGTCTTTCAAAAACAGGGATGGCATTTGCATCCTGGACAATTACATCCTGGTCACTGACATCCTACTTTTCTCACAAAGGGGATGCATACAATATGCATTCTTTTCAAGTTTGGACTTTTTGCTTTTAAGAAAAGATAGTTTTTAGGCATTCTTTTGGCATATAAATCATGGTAAACCCTTGGTTTAATGGACTAATAAGGGCGTATGGAAATGTCTTAAATCGATTATTACCAGAGAAAAGGCATTTTTCAAAAACCTTTTTTTTTAACTCTTTAAATTCAAATATTTTAAATTAAGCAAAAGTAGCACTAATACATTATAGAATATAAATTCATTGAATTAATACGGAATAAGTTGGTAAAGTATGCAGTCCAGTTGTTTGTCACTTTGCCGAAAATGTTCATAGTAAGAGACAATTTTTCAATGAACTTCAATATCTGGGCCCAATCCAAGTTTGCATGTTTTCTTCTAACTTTTGAAGCAGTTGAAGTTTTATATCCAAAACTGAGACAAGAGAATTCCAAAAATACCAAGTTGTTCCAGGAAATTATCTTAGAAAATTATTCAAAATTAAGGCTAAAAATACCCCAAAATATGTAGATGTTCCAGGAAATTATCTAGAAATTATCTAAAAATACAATATGTATTAAGCCTTCATTCACTGCAAGCTACATCAAATTATAGAAAAATAACACCCAAAATTCAAAGACTAAACTGAAAATATGATAGTTATTTTCATTTTTTAAAAAATTTGGTGTCTTGATTTCAACTTTCATTCAATTGGGAAATTTTTCATTTTTCAGAACTATTAAATTTTGAATTTGTCTGAATTTAATTCAAAAAAATTCAGCCGATAAATCCATGTACTTCCAACATCTAAGATACTTATGGGATATATCTATCCTTAGCAATCAGCAAAGATTGCTGACAGTCCTACTCATTGTTTTTCTCTCACTGTTTTACTTTCAGCAAGTGAATGCCACACTTGAGATTTGGCAAAATTTTAATATTTTGGATGATTGGTAAAAGTTCAGGGTCAGAACTTTATCATATATCAACAGAATATCAAGATTTTGCAAAAAACAACAACAAAAAAACCCACTAAAGAACGAGCCTCATAATAGAAATATCTAAACTGATAACCAATATCGAAAATCAATTTTCTTATATCTGATGTAATAAAAACATCTAAATTTAGATGTAAAATATCTAAGTTGGCAATGCTGAAAGTGAGTCTATTACGCACTTGAGCAATGTATGCATGATTATAGTGTCCGCTAAATCTGAAAACCATAGTATTGAGGTCCATTAAACAGAGGGTTTACTGTATTTATATCAAATTAAAACCATTTACTTTCTTGTAAAAAGAAAGTAAAATCACTTGTTCACATTTTTTCACAAAAAAAACAGATAAATATGCAATTAAATTATATATTTACTTTTTCTTACAAATATCTATCAAATCAACCATAATTACATAACTTAAAAAAAAAAAAAAAAAAAAAATGTACTTTTGATTTCACCAAAAGTTAAAATAATCAAAGCAACAACCAAAAGTTCATGTAAGATAAAATGAATTCACAACATCTTCAAAAATGAAAAAGAAATGTCCAAAAGTTGAAAGGGGGCAATTTCAATCAACAGTAATTTCCCTTGATATTACTATTCAGTTTTTTCTAATATGAATTGAAGAGGTAAAATCATTCTAGAGAAAAAAAAAAAAGAAAAAGAAAAAAAGGGCATCCCTGCAAAAGCTCTAATGAGAAAACAGATGGTGGTTGTGTGCGTTTTATATTACCACATCAGAATTTCAAATATGGCAGTTGAAAGGAATAAGGAGAAAAAGGGATACTGTATTTTGTGGCATACAAGACGCACCCTAGATTTAGCATGAAATATAATGGGAAATAAAATTGAGAGAAATTTAAATCATTAAACTAAGACGATGATAAGCTTATCCTTGACTGAGTAGGATGTGGGGTATTTGGAGGGTCACATTTGGGTAGGGGCAGTGTGTCTTATATGCAGACAAATATGGTACATGAACAAAAAGTATTCAAGATTAGTACACTTAGGGGAAGGAGGTAAGTGCTCTTTATCTATTTCTCTTTCAAAAGTTATCTTTTGTTTCAAATAGCCAAATGGCAAATACAATTTTTTTTTTTTTCCCACAAAAAGCAGTTGGAAGAAATGCTACAGTTCTGAATCATTTATCCCGCAAGCTTGAGACCGGAGATGACCCGGATTTCTAGATTCTCCAGGGTTCTGGACCAAGGCTTAATATATACTTGGAATGATAAAAAAACAAAGAAAAATTAAGAACAAAATTGTATTCAATTGATACAAATTAAAGCAGGGTCTCTTTGATCTTTATCAATCCACATAAAATTAGTAAAGTACAGAATATAAAATATACGATGAAAAGTAAATGAAGAAAAGTAAACAGAACTGGTTATAACATATACATATTAATCCAATGTAAAAACAGGATCTGTTCAATCAACAATAATCCACTAATCTCCATTTGAAGTCAATTCAACCATTTCATGAAAATTATAACAAGTAGCCAAGTGGCAAACTAATACAATCCCCACCAGATTCAAAATTAAACAGTTTGAAAATTAGTTCATGGTAATTCCGGTTTTCTGGAAGCTGGAAAAATGGTCTGGTACTGTAGAATAGTCAGACAGGAAAGCATGTATAGAATTTAAAAGGCAAAATACAGGGTGGTCGATTCTCAGATTCCCCAAACCCCTTTTCACACTGTTTAGGGGGGGGAAAAAAAAAAAAAAAAAAAAGAAGAAAAGTCAGTCAGAGTTTTTGTATATGATTAACTATGCAACAAAGGCCCTCAAATTGTTTTCCTGATTTGCAGGCCATTCTGAATCAGTCAAACAGATTCAAGTAAATGGGGTTTCAGTATTCTGAGATTAGCAGAATTGATAGAGGCCCCAAATTACATAGACCTCAGAAGAAGCATTTGAGGAAGCATTAATGTTGATTTCATTCACATTATATAGGTTGACTAATTCCCAGGAGAATGAAGCAGAATTCACAGTATTTATATTATCTTTGGGTTCAGCAGCTGTGTAAATTGTTTGGTACTTCTGTAACATCTTATCAACCCATGCATAGATATCAAAATCAGAAAAACTGAGGAAGGTATAATTTGATGAAACTTATCAATTTCATACATTATTTCAACATTCTTGATGCTACTCTTTCCTTTCTTCCTTTTTACAGTTATACATTTGACTATGCTATCTGTGGGTTTTTTTAAATCTGAAATATCACATGAATGTAATAGATTCCCCGTCCCCAAAATGCCAATCTATTTTTAATGAAGTACCTTTAAGAAAAATTTTTTAGATGAAGTATTGTGATTTAAAAAAAAAAAATTGACTTCTTTACCTTCATCTTAATTTTTAGTGTTTATAGAAGAATTGATTTATTCATTAATTGTAAAAAGACGACTAAAAGTTGTCAAAAATTGATAAAAAATTATCCCTGTGTATGCCCGAATGAATATTAATTATTTTACAACCTGTCATAACATTTGTTACTTTTGTATATAAACCTCACATACCAACTGTAACAACTATTATGGGACAGAGGTAGTATTATTTATTTTTACTATTAGATGAAGTGCTGTAAACCATTGTATTGATTCTGATTGCTATTCCATCTTAATTTTGTGAAGGTTTATTCTATCACAACTCAATTCTGACTATCACTATACAGCAGCAAACAAACAGGGCTAATCAGAAATAATCGGGAGCTTAGTCTTTATTTCCAATTAGCTTACTGCTGTAAATTGATGGCCCAAGTTGTAATAAGAACAACTCAGAATTAAGATGAAGGTAAATAATAAAAATTGAAACAATAAATATTAATGTTTTAGTGACTTGTATCCTTTGGCATCAAGAAAATTGACTGAGCAATGCTGTCTAATGAATATTAAGACAAATTGATTGTTTCAACACATCCCTAATTCTAAATGGGAGCACGTTGCAGCTACTCTCAGGTGCCAAATAAATGGGAAGGGGTTATAAGGGGCCCGCAAAAATGTATGTGTGGCGTGGGGGCATAAAATGACATGAGACTGATTTATCAAACACAGTAGTCCACACCAATTTGGTGGACTTGATTACTATTCACATTTTTGATAATGATGGATATTTCATTCTCTGCTTCCTCGTGCTCCTATGGTTGAAAACACTTATTACATAATCTACCATCACATAAGGCATTGCAGAAACACCGTCGAAATATTACGTGAAGTGAAAAAAAACAACCCAAAAAACAGTTGGGATACGGAAGTGAAGATTGTTTATCAATATTTCCCTGTGGACACACAGAAACATGGGGGGGGGTTAATAATTAAGTATTCAAATTTTCATTTCATTTCCTGCTGAGGAATCATCTATTAGTCTACCGACAAACATTATGTTCATTGTCAGAAAAATTCAAGAAATTTTAAAAAAAGTTGAGCCTGATTTGATGAGGAATTCTTCAGAAGATTTGAGCCTGATCTGAGGGGATTTGCTAAGAAACTTTAGGCTCGAGGAAGAAAATGGCTTCCTTTTAAGAAAAAAAGAAAAAAAAAAAAAATATAAAAAAGAAAGAAGAGGTATTTTAATCATAACATTATAAATTTACAAAACAGAGGAACATGAGAAATCTAATGGGGTGGAGGGATATCAATTTATTGATACCTATCCTCATCGATAGATGTAGCAACTCCAGTGTTTTCAAATATTTGGAAAAGAAAAGCGAAATACTATCATAATGTATGAAGTGCAATCCAACCAAAAATATAGCACCAGCAATCATTTAAAAATATGTGATGTCATTGTTGAGCCTCAACAAGATGGGAAGGATTAGTGCAGTATATCTCACCTTATAGTTACTTTTAGATATCAATGTATATTGCTACATGATAAATTCCTAAAATGAATAAAAAAACTAACAATGATAAATTTATTGTGAAAAATATCTATATAAGAGTGTTACTGTGAATGAGCATTAAACAAGTTAGCACTAAGTGAGATATTACTGTATATTGTTACTTTAAAAGTAACGCATCAAGTTCAACCTAAAACGAATCAGCTTGTACATTTCAAAGTGTGCGTTTGTGTGGGGGTAATGAAGAAGACAAGAGTTGTATGCAAGTTTCCATCACTAAAGTGGCAGAAGGAAGAGTAATGACCACACCCACACGATGGTAGCAGGGCCAGCAGTGCACATTAATGAAGCAGATCCGATATATCTTATCTCAGATGGGTGGCGGGGAGGAATGGTATGAGAGCTGAGAAAGCTAAGATGGAGGAGAAAAGAGGAAGTAGGATTATCTTTGCTACAGCCAGCCTCTGAACACTGTCAGAAAAATTCAACCTAGGGTCATGCAGCAGACAAACATCCCTTTAAAAATAAAAATAAAAAAGAAAAAAATGATGAGGTAGGAAGAGTACAGCCGTTTTACCAGGAACAGATGTCAGTGAAAAATGCCAGAATGTCAAACCTCTCAGAATATAAGAAATTTCTGTCTATCAATGTCTATTTCTGCGTATCATTTTGTGTGTCTATCTCAATACATACTAAGGGATGAAAAAGAAAAATGGTTTCGGACCTTTTAGCAGGAACCATGAGGATATTTCCCCTACCTTTTTTAAGCATAGAACACAACTCATATTTAGTCAACATTCATCAAGGTAAACAGTGTTAGGGATCCATAAATGTATAAAAGCCAATGTCACTCATTTTTTTGTTCATTGGTTTCTGTCACACTTAAGTAATCAGAAAGAGAGGAAGTGAGCAAAGCAAAGCCTGGGTTAGTATGCTTGTATAGACTAGAGATCATAGCTACGTGTTCACGTCTACATCACTAATACTGTTGCTGATGTCTTATTGTAGGACAGAAAACAAATATAGGCATCTGTGATTTCTCATGAATGAAACTGTTTTTTCTCATTATAAGAGAAATTCATTTTTCATCCAATTTCAATGTCATAATGTCTTATTGGCCTAAAATTATTTTAAAAAAACAAACAAAAAATAGAAAATATAAAGATGTGTTGAAGATCAACATAAAAATAAAAGACTGCCTAATATTTCAACATTGTACAAATCTTTACACTATTCATTTACTCAAATAAAATGCATGAATTCAAGTAAATGTAAAGAAAAAAGTTCCTAATGTTATGTGCAATAAACATCGCTCTTAATCACAATCTAATCTGATATCTGCTAAGCTAGGATCCTGTTTTAAACTGACCAAGTGCCCTCATATCAACTATGATAATTTGGGATGCTGAACAACATGGTTGCCAGAGAAAATAGTTTTCTTACAGATGAAGCTGATTCTCTTGTCAAATTGTTATCCTATTCATCACATATAAAAATTTTTGAAAATGTTATTGCATTATATCAATCATGACCAGCCCAGAAATAAGTTTCAATTAAGTTGTTGGGATTAGGGGATACTTATATTCACTCAGCACTATGTATCAGTCCCCTCCTCAACACAGACCTCATCGGTCATTGAAGAGACTTGAAATTTTGCATACATACTTGTCTCGGGGATAAGGGAAAATACCCCTCCCCTACATACACACACCTGGAGGGGGTCTTCAATCAGCAATGTAAGTTTTTCCTATATTGATGATTTAGATCATGTCCAACAGAACTGACATTCATTTTTTTTAAATTTATACTTTTTAGTGATAATCTATGTATCGGGATTCGGTACAAGTTATACAAAAGCTTTGTTTTTCACAGCCATCTATGTATCTGTCTCATGGTGTGGGTGTTGAAGCTACTTTTAATCACCACCAGATACAAGTTCCAATGATGTCAGGTTCAGGGAATTCTTATATTGACTAGACAACATGTATCAGCCCTTGGCACAGACCACACTGTTCATTGCAGAAGTTTGAGGTTTTGCACACATACTCCTTTTGGGGTAGAGTGGGAAATTCCCCCCCCCCCCTCAAATTTCCCCAAAACAATATTTTCAAATTTCCAAAAAGGCTGCCAATTTAGTGCTTTTCTCATTTGGACAGTGGGGAAAAAAGTGTCATTTTTAGTGGCAGTGCTTTGAAAATCAAAGACAGGTTGCTGTCTTACATATCGTTATTAGTGCAGAGTGTGTTTTGTTTTCTTTTTAGACAAATTTGTCAATTTTCACCGCTGAATACTGGGTGGTGGTGATTCATAGATACCTTTGAAATAAAGATATATTTTTTTATTTTTCTTCTTTAAAATTAATATCCCAACAATAATGAAAGTATTAGTTGAAAAAAAAAAAAGAAAGAAGAAAACAAGGGAAATCAAAGCGGTGACAGATTTTGAACTTTCAAGGCAACAACCCTCTTGACAGAATGTGATTATAGTCATCTTCACATACTTTTGACAACATGGCATCAGTTGATAAAACACCATTGTGTTATCATTTGAAGAGAGATTCAAATTATCTCCCCCCTGGATTGTATTTCAACCATGAAAGCCAAAAAAATATAAGTTCGCTGTTATTGCAATGAAGAGAGAAGAATATGAAAATTCTCTTTTAGTAACAACCATCATGAAAAGCCATCATGGCGAAGTAAAACAATTCAAAATGGCCAACTAAGCAGGCTAAGAACAGCATAATCCTGTTGTGAGTGCTCTTATCTTGTATGCACATACCATGTATTCTTGCATCTCTTCTGGACAAGACCTTTCTTTCCATATAAGACAGGAGTTTTTTTAGCCAAAATCTAAAGATCTTTCAGACATGTCAAAATATGATTGTCATTCAGACAACTTTCAATCTTATGTTCAAAGAACTATTAAAAGACTTTTTCCTTCTTGGCTTTTCAATCATCTTTTCTTTTTTTTTTTGTCAGTGACATATTTCTTTAACTCTCAGTTTCATACACTGCTCGATATCACTTCTAATTAACAGTGGAACTTTTTAGTGGCAGAACAAAAATTTTGACCAGAAGTAATTCCTCGATGTTAACATTTTAACATTCTCATAAATTTCAGAGTTAAAGAGTATTCCTTCCCCTTTCATTAAATGTAACTTCTCTAAAAAGTCCTTGGCATTTAAAGTAAATATTTCTACCTTTGTAAACCGACATTCTTTATTGCTTTGTATTAAATTTATCAACATGTTGATCTATGCATCACATGACTTCTTCAACCTTTCCTTAAATCACATTTTGTGTAAATGATTTTAATGTTAGGTTCATGAGAACCCAAATGTTCAAGTCAAATCTAAAATCTCACCATGCTATTAAAGTGTGGCATAGATACGGCTCAGCCGGATGTAAGATCTATTTCATTAACTACATTCTACCTGTTGCATTTTGCTACCTC
The DNA here is from genome assembly GCA_963457665.1 of Thysanoteuthis rhombus. Taxonomy (NCBI): domain Eukaryota; kingdom Metazoa; phylum Mollusca; class Cephalopoda; order Oegopsida; family Thysanoteuthidae; genus Thysanoteuthis; species Thysanoteuthis major. The sequence goes on from OY735198.1 coordinate 50,805,685, forward strand.
CTAGGCATCTGATGCTACCATTTGCACGATATGAACTCCTTCCATTCATCAAAAGCAATTACCATTGTTGATGTTTCCATGTCAAAATGGCAGCCTGATTGTCCATGAGAGGTGATTACATATCTCTGCTACCATTGCATGGTACTGATTCAAGGCAGCTGTCTTTAAGAAATATTATATTTTCTTTTAAAGATGCGACAGATTTAACAGGACATAATTCCCTATAAGTGAAAACTTGTAACATTTTAATTTCATAATAAAAATCTTTGTGCCATTTGTAAAGAAAATGATTGGAGAAAATTTTGATATAAAAATTATTGAAGTTCAATGAACCAAAGATTTTTATCTTTGGAAATTTGTTTACTCTGTTGAAACAATAGGATGTCATATTTCACAATTCAAATTTTTTCAGCAAATCACAGATTTTAAAGATCTAAAAATCAATCAATTATTGGACTTCAATACAATTTTCGGTACCTATTCATTTATGAATGAATTTATTCATGAAAAGAGCATTTTGAAAGAATCATTTGTTGGAAATTAAAAAAAAAAAAAATCAATCAATCCTACCATCTTTAATTTCATGGAATCTTTATAAAATATCATTTGGACACTAAAAATATTTACTTTTCCCTAAGATAAGTTCCTAGAGAAATTAAATCAGTTGAAAATCTTTTGCTTATTTCAAAAAAATCTACAGCATGTATATATCCAAGCATTCATAGAAACCTGGGGATATATATATCCAAGGAGTCTCAAAAGGGTTAACCTGTGAGTTAAAGCACTACCTATAATATCCTACCAAAATATAATGGGTTGACTCCAGTGATTTTCAAACTAGCAAATAGTATGGCGTTTGAAAGGGTTGTAATTAGTCTTTATTTTTCCAGTAGTAATATTTTTTTCTAATTACAAACTTGTTAATAGGTGATATGGCTCATACATACGAAGAAAAGAGGTTTTGGTAAATTTTGATCATCTATACTCAGACAATCGCATCAGACACTCGTGGATTTAAGCCAGCAGTCATCACCTGTGGGAAATGGAACTTTGAACTGAGTTAACAGGTAAACAGACACCTGCTGTAAGCAAATATATTTTCCACAATATTCCAAGTAAAAAGTCAGAAATATTTTTTTCAAATATCTAATAAATTAAATTGACTTATTTTTATTGAATCGAATTTCTATAAGGGCTACTTGATTTTTACATTAGTTGAATTTTTTCGTTGACAGACTCATCCATCATGGTGTATTCAATGTCATTTGGTGACAGAAATTTAAATACATAAAACGTCTTAAACCTGAATTGATTATGCAAAAGTATTTTTTCTTCTTTCTTCAAGTAATTTATTTGTTTTCATGCAATTAAAACGTCAAAGATGATAATTAAATTAAAGCAATATGTTTTAAAAACCTTATAGAATTTTGAAAAAAATAAAAATAAATAAAAATGAGGCATTAATATCTCTAGTAACAAAAAATTTGAGAAAAGTAATGTGATTACTGTCCAGAGTTCAGTTGAAATGTAATAGAAATTTAAAGAAGATACATTCAGTGAAAAAAAAAATCCAAGTAGTGATAGCCTCTAAAGACACCAATATTATTTGAAGAAAAAAAAAAAAAAAAGGTCCAAAAAAGTTAGTTAAGAAAAGAATATCTTGTAGTTTAGCAACCCAAATAATCATGGTCATTGTGAGGGCACTGTCAGTCACAACAAAATACTAAGCAGGTATCAAATGTAATAGTTAAAATAGCTTTTAGACAGTTTTATTTCCTTTTACTTTGATTTTTCAACACTATTTCTATAGATTTGATATTTGCTCAGTTAGTCTTGAGTTGTAATCAACTGAGTTACCCTCATAACAACTACAATGATTTGGGACACTGAGCTACAAGATTATTTGAAAGAACACTTATTGAAATATTTATTTTCAAAATTTAATTAATCAAGGTTTTTTTAAATGTTATAAAATTCTTCATCTAATATTTAATATCATTTTGCTTGGAGTTTTCATAAATGTTATTGAATAATGATAGTATTTTAATAATCAAGAAATGTAGAGTTTAACAAAATCCAAGGGATGTTTTTGTTGGAAAAAATTGTTATATTTTTCTTATCACCAAAAGAAATTAAGTAAAGCATGTAAACAAATCTGCCACTGACCTCGATTAAACTACACTACATCACTACAGACCATAATCTTCACAAGGCATTTATCTTTATATTTGCTTCACTGATAACATACTAACAATTCAAACGATTTACCCTGACAATACAGTAAAGGTATTAATTTCAAGGAATTTAATTCATTGTATATCACTATACCTATAATTTGGTATGGATTTGGGGTTGTCTTATACCAAGAGTTAAAACCATAGAGTTCAAATGAAAATTTGAGTCTCATTTGATGAAAAAGCCATCTTATCCACTGAGATATGTGGAAGTTGGAAGAAAAAAAAAAAAAAAATCAAAATCAAAGTGGTGAGATCATTTAAAAAAACTTTTATATTACTGAACTCCCAAAAAGGGAGGGGGAGTATATAAAAAAATTGTGGTATGAACAGTTAGTTGAGAAGAAGCAATATAGTAGTTTAGTATTCCAAATTATCCTGGATGTTGTGAGAATATATATATATATATATATATATATATATATATATATATAAGCAGATAACTTTTCAGAGTAATTCTTTTTCTGACAGTAACAACATTTTTTTTCATTCATTTCTTTTTTTAACCTATACAATTTTGATAGAAAACGAATCAATTTTCTTGGGATTTTGTTGTAACTGATGAGTGCTCTCACAACATCCATGAAAATTTGGGATGCTGAACAACTAGATTACTGAGAAAATAGTGTCCTTCCTGGTGTGATTGGAGTTTCTTTCATCGATTTAATATCCTATTCATCATACGTAAACAAAAAATGTTATTTCATTATATTCTTCTTCGAAAGTGATATCCCTAATAAAATGAAAATAATATTTGGAAAAATAATCTAGGCGGTGATAGACTTCGGATCTTCAAGCGATCATTATCTTGCTGGAATGTAATAAAAGTTCAGTCTTGTTAACATGTCTTAGTTAGCTGGGTTTAGGTTATTCATTTATTCTGACATTTATATGAATCTATATATCCAAACTTTGCCCAGCCCTAACCATTCATAGTAGAAACTTGTAATTTTACACTCATACTCCCCTCAATGAGTAGGGAAAATGTTTCATTTTTAAAAAACCATCCTCTACATAGGTTTTTAGGGGAAGGGGGGTCAATTTACTATAAAAGTTCATGTTGAAATGGTCCCTTAGTTAGTGTCTAGTAATAGTCACACTTGTTTTCTGTAATTTGTACTTTTTAGTGATCTAAGCTTAAAAAGGGCAAGAAAGTAACTTATTAAATGATCAATTTTTCCAACTGATTACCCGAGCAAAAGATTAACCAGACCAGTTTGAATTTAAAACCAATCAAATTCATGATTCAAACCAAACTGGTTGTATTTTCATCAAGGTAACTTAATGTTATACCTGACAACCTGTTTAGATATTAACATCTATTCAAGTTATTGCCCTTGGATAACAAAGACAGTTGCCACCCTTGCTAAGAGACGCAAATAGTAAACAAAGAGGATGCCGTATTAGTTTTCCTCAGATTATATATATACATGAATAAAGTAACATGCATGTCATTTTTATCCTTGAGTTTGTGTTTTGTCTATAGCTAATTCACCAAGAAGTTGAGTTTATTAATTATAATATCGATAGAAGATATGGCATCTTCCAACGACAAAACTACCTCTGCATTCAGATGTTCTTTAGACAATTACAAAAAATGATGTCAAAAGCTAGAAATCTAATTCACTAATCTGGACGTCACTAAGGGCCAAAATTATTCTAAACTCAATAAGATGAAGCTCAAGATGCAAGTCTAGAGTTAGATTCATCCAGAATTAGTAGCAAAGATGGTGTTGAGGAGATAACACATTTGGATCAGCTGTTTTTATAAGACAAAACAGTCAGCCTTCAAAGCCTTAGAATTATTTGAGGCATTTAAGCAACCAAAAGATGTTACTGTCAATGGCTCTTGTAATGAATTTGGAAGGCTGTATAACAAAATTAAAGCCTATGGTACATTAATATCTGGCATCATCATCAGTGAAATGCCCAATTTCTCAGGAACAGTTAGTAAAAGCAACACTTACAGATCTCAAGTTTGATACTATGAAGATACTATTTGAAAAAGATTTGTAGGTTTCAGCTATTCTCTATAACTACAATGATAGCAATGGATGAATTGATTTTTTTCTGCTGAGGAAGAAGAGGCAGGAGAAGTGTTCTTTAAGAAAGCATACTATAGAGGTTGTGGGGCAACACATCTTGAAAGAAGTGGATTTTTGAGAGATCAGCGATAACAGTCTTCCTAAAAGGGGGCAGCAATCCTCTTGTTCAAATCAAAAAGTGACAATATGTGCCAAATGTAATAGCAGAAACCATTGGTCTACTAACTGACCAGACAAAGGGAGAGAACGAAATATTTATCAGGTAACTGTTTCACGGTGATTACAGTGAACCTAATCAACTTCAATCCCAAACAGTTGAAGCTATGAATAGGACCATTTTGATAGTAGAACCAGTAGTACTGTTCGTGGAGAAGTGTAGATGAATTGCTATCTAGAGTCATTAAATAAAAACTAAAAAACAGAAAAGATGATATATTTACCAAGTGATAACAAATTCAAGTTTGGTGAAGGAAAAAAAGTCTGTTCTCTGAAGTTAGCCAGAATACTAGCTGTTATTGGCAAGTCCACAATGACAATAGATACAGATATTCAGAAAGATATACCTCTACGTCTACATAAACAGTCCATGAAAAGAGCCGGCACTAAACTCAACTTCAAAGGAGACACAGCTTATGTTGGGTCAGAAAATAAAATTACTAGTGACTAAATCTGGACACTATTCATTGCCACTAACAAATATTGGACAAAATACAAAGGGGTGAAAACATAAATATCAACCTTATGGCATCAAATTCTACAACCATGATGACAAAATTACACATAATTTGAACACCCTCCTGCTGGAAGGTTGCTAAAATTAATCAAATGTGCTTGAGAAGAAGACCAAGAATTGAAGGAAGAGATTGTAACAGTTTCCAAGAAATAGAGTATGTAAGGAATATAGACCCCCAACCTCACCACAGTAGTGGTTGGACTGCCTATGGCTATAACTTTTGATGAGTGTGTAGCAAGGTATGTGAGAAAGTACAAGAATGTACATTTTCTTCATCTCATAGATCATGTTATACGGGTATCTAGTTGCACCATCATCAAATCCAAGAAACCTGAAATGGGGATTGGAATTTATGGATGTCTATCAAAATTTCTCAGTGATAATGGGGATGAATTTTCAAACAAAAAAATCCTGAGAACTATCTGAAAAACCTAACATCAACATCAAAATTACTGTTGCTGAATCACCTTGGTCGTATGGTTTATGCAAAAGGCATAAGCAGGTTCTAGCTGAGAGGATTACTAAAGTGATTGAGGACACAGGATGTAGTTTCACACTGGTGGTATTGTGAGCTATAAATGCTAAAAATAATAAAAATGTCCATGGGTACTCACCATATCAGCCAGTATTTGGAAGAAACCTCATTCTACTTGCTTTGCTATGTGATAAGTCACCAGCTCAAGATGAAACCACTACAACAAGTTATAGATAATTTGAATGCACTACACAAAGCTAGACAAGCCTTTATTGTGAGTGAAAGTTAAAAAAAAAACAAACTGTATAGCCTCAAGTCATAACATTAGATCTAGTGCAGATATGAAATACTTTACTGGTGACAGAGTATATCATAAAAGAACAATTAACAAGAAATGGAGTGGTCAAGCAATCTTGTTGAGTTAGGATGGTCAGCAAGTCTTAGTGAAACACGGTGGAATCTACCAAAAAATACACACTTGCAGGCTTTGCCTGCAAGATACATGCAGACAACGAGTACCTAAATCTAATGTAAATGGAGATGAGAATGAAGTATTGAAAGAACTAGATGATTACAGTAGCAGCTCTCATAGCAATGGTGAAATAAGTTATAACTCAAATGATGTGATAGCTGCTAGAGATGAATCAATAATAATGACAATGACCACGAGTGTTCTTTTACACCTTCAGAGGCAGAGGGAATAGAACCCAGTTCAAAAGCTACTGTTCCACAGCAAGATCTAAATAATGGTGATGGTGATGAAGATTGGAGCACAGTAAAGTTGATTTCAAGAGCTGGAAAAAGAATGGGCTAATACAAAAGTGGACTGTGCCATAGACTAGCAACAATATGGAAGCACCAAGACAGCGAAACAATGGAAGATGTAGAGCTTATACTACAGAATAAGATAATGAAGGAGGATGTCTTGAATACTAAAAGAGAAGAGAATTAGATTGTTGAATAAAACATTTTGTATATGATGAGGTACCAAATTAAGGACAGGAATGTGTTTGAGTGAGATGAGTTATAAATCCAAAAATGAATGATGGAAAGTTGTGCACAATGGTGAAATTGTGTACTAGAGGTCTAGAAGAGCTAAGTGATTTTCATACACAGTCCGACCTGGGTGAGTAAAAGTGTAAAGGCTTGTCTGAGAATAATTGCCACAAACTCATGGATATTGCACTTTATTGATTTCAGAACTGCATAAAGACTGTAATGCCAATACAATATGGAAATTAAAGAAAACTGTGATTGACCAAGCATTTGCTCCCAGGGTATGGTTCCTGAGATTCAAAGAGACTCCGAAGTACAGATGAGAACCCATAATCAAAGCTTATTCTACTGGCATAATTTTTAAAATGTGGAGGTAATAATTGACTGTATCATTGACAATCTGTTATGGGACGGACCATAAAGCTTTTGACATAAAGAAGATTCAACAGTTTTCAAATACATTGATATAAACAAAATTTAGATTTGTCTGAGAGTATCAACCAAGCCAGCTATTTGAAGATAGCAATAGATGGATCCACTTACAGGACAGATGATAGTTTCAGGTACTTTGAGGCTATATATATTAGATATTATTTTCAGTATATGTGAAGCCAGCACTAACCTTGAAAATGCAACAGCTGAGTCTCTTCTCAGAATAGATAAGATCATAAAGTATGTTAAAGATAATGACACATTATAGTCCTGAAATTCATAAGTTTAAAAGATCTCAAACTATGTATATAACCAGACACTAGCTTTGCTGATTTACCTGATGGTAGTAGTCAGGGTAGGCATAGGACATATAGTACTGATTGAGACAATTATTCCTGCCCATTTTCATGGCAGTCAACAAAAGTCAAGCGTGGTGAAATAAACTGCTGTTGCTGAAACCCTTGCTCTTGTTGATGGCTCAGATAATACCTTCCTGATGTTCAAGTTATTGGCTGAGATTATCTACAATAAAAAGAAGTCTCATCACACCATTGATTTTAGAATAGACAATAAAAGCCTTTTCCAAGCAGCCAATACTCTAAAAACCCTGAGTGACAAGAGGTTGAAGGTAGAGATGTCCATAGTAAGAAATGCCAGAGAAGAGAGAATTAGAATTATTCTGGGTAGAAGCAAAAGAACAGCTATCCAAAGTTCTCACGAAGAAAGGGTCTTCAAGCTTTCTACAGGTGAAGGTCCTTCAAGAAGGATTTTTAGCACCATGATATATGTAGGGTTAAAGCTGTTGTAAATAATGCCAGTTTCAAGTTGGGGTGGGGGGTGGGGGGGAAACAAAAAAAAAACAAAAACAACAAATACTGGGAGGATAAAATATAGATTTGAAGAAAACAAAGAGCTTTTTCTTTCAGGAGCCAAGCAGAGAGAATGGAAAAACAGAAACAAGAAAAGACAGGAGATTGTAACCATCTATGTAACCAAGATGGCTCTATGGCTCTCGAACAGTGAAGACAGTTGCCGCCCTTGCTAACTGGCGCTGATAGTAAACCAAGAGGACACGATATTGTGTCTCAGAATAAATATATACACATATAATGTAACATGCGTGTCACATTTAGTGTTTTGTCCATTGTTGATTTAACAAGAAGTTGAGTTCATTAAGAGTTGTCTATAGCAAGGTGAGTCAAGCTCTATCAATTTTAACATTTACCACTACCTCACTGCTCAATTTTCAAGATAAAAAGCAGCATATATATGTGGCGGTGATTCATGATTACCCTTGGAATGCTAGTTTTATCTCGTTCAATAAGCAGGACCATGGGCTACTGTTACTGGTTATATTGAAAACCACTGGCCCACAGCAATTTATTCTTTGAGGCTTGTGGCAAATCTAAGCACTTATTCGAAATCTTACATAATTTTTCTCAGAAATTTAATTTTATAATTTACATATTGTAAAATTACAGTTAAAAACCTGTTTCCATCAATGTTGATTGCTGGCTTCAATCAGTTTGGGGGAGAGAGAAGGCTCAGAGGAAAGAAAGGGAAGGAAGAAAAAAATGAACGACACACTTCCAACCTTCTGTACCTAATATCCCACTGTTTATCATCATCATGATAAGAACCCCTTATGAATGAACCAATTAGGGAACTGGGATTTCTAAAATTGAGAACAGCTCACTGATTTTACTTTTTCCTACAAATAATCAGGGAACTAAAAGATATAAGTAGACACCAGTCAACATGATAGTTTGTTCACATGCACTGACTTTGACAAGGCCCATATGCTCACTAACACACACACATATATACACTTTTCTTCTGATGACAGCTACTAAGGAGGAAGGGGCCAATTTCTTGCACTTTTTACTAGACAGATATGTTTGATCAGCAATTTATCATAAGTAGGCCTGTAATGATTTCAATGAATAGAAAAAAGTTACTGTACAGTGGATGAATGATTGTTTTTCAATTGAATTGATTAACAAACCAATACACCTAATATGTTCCGAAATTGTATTTGTGCACAAATATAATTTAAAGTGTCATAGTATGAGGCATCCTGAAAATGTGAAACTTGAGGGAGAGGTTAGAAAGATAAAAATGGAAAAAATTAATGCAGCAAACTAAAAGGATGACAACATTTTTTTCAAGACAGAAAATGTCTAATGATATTGTGCTTTCAAGCTATGTTTCATCTGAGAAAATTGTCAAGCATTCTATAAGCTGCTCAGATGGGAAATTTGTCAAAGAGTGCTCAAGCTCTGTTGCTGGAAATTTGTATCCAGAGAAGAAGAAAGAGCTTGATATCAGCTCGTCTTGAAGAGCTGATACTAAACACACCGAGGAGATTTCTGAAGATGTCAAAAGAGCCTTAGCAATACAAGCTTCTAAATTCAAGGTATTTTCATTGGTCGGACAAAAGTATGGATATTTTGGATAATTCCTATCCAGGGATTTGATGATACGTTTTCAGTTACAGGAGAAATGCTTTGCCTTTGAAGTATCAAGAATACAATGAGAGATGATATTTTCCATGAACTAAGGCAGCCATGAATAAATTTAACCTAATGCTCAAAAGCGTGACAATCAATGGTGCTTAAGCAAAAGTCGGAAGTAAAGTAGGCCTAATTTCTAAAACAAAATCTGAGCTAAACTCTCTCTCAACCTTGTAGAAAAAGATTTTATTTCCTTTCACTGTTTGATACATCAGGAGAACTTGAGCCAAATCTCTTATATTTGTGAATGTAATGAAGGTAGTTGTTTTCATAAACTCAAAGGGGCTCTATGATCCTCAGTTGAAGCTGTTTATTGAAGATTCATGAACTCAAGTATCTCAATGATTGTAAGTAACATAATATTGGATTGTAGATAAATTTGTTTCTGTAATCTGTATTCAATATATATCATTTTTGTGTTCATTATATGAGGATATTGTTATATTCATGTATCTATGAATTATAAATGCTTAAAATATTCTATTATTCATTTAGATATCAAGTATATGTACAGCTGAGTAGTTGTATATAAAAGCGCCAAGTGACAATTCTTTTTTCCTCATGAAAGGATTGATCAATGAATAAGTGAATTCTCTCACCTTTTGCTGGATGGTGATCACTAAAGTTTGAATTTTTGAAAATCAAGTATGAATGGTAACACAATTTAAAGGACCAATTCAGCTTAAAGATAAATTCTGAATTGATACATCAAAAATACACATACTGTCTAAATTTGAGGATGATCAGTTAAAAATTATGCGCTGAGGGACTTTATACACACACACACACATACACATGGAAACCTGCTAATCAAACGAAGAAGAAAAATATGAATAAGAAGAAGAGGGATTAAAACTTGAGTGTTGTTACCACATGCTTTGCACTTGGTTATTATCTTGTATTTTTGTAAAAAAATATTTATAAATATAGACATTGTATCATCAAAATTGATATTTGCTTTGTATTGACTATACTGATATTGTGATTATGTCAATTGTAATTCTTTGTAAAAATTTGAACTAACCCGATTGTCAAGCATTTGTTTCTTGGGTTTTTTTTTCCAGGTTGATTTTTATTTTTAAACTATAGTGGAAAGTCAGGACGGAGTTTTATATCATAGTCACATAGTAAAACTTGACGAAAAATTTCCATGAAATAAAATAAAGTCGTTCAAGATACATCAAAAATACATGTCCTATCTCAATTTGGTGAGATTTTTAACCACATACTTTGCAATTGATTATAAAATTGCTGTAATTTTAATACAGCATCTGTAAATTTTACTTCAAGTGAATGTGTGCAGGGAGGCTGGACATAATGTAGTCCTTTTTTGGAGTCTGACTAAAAAGCTTATGTGGATTACCTCAGATACACTTGGAAAAAGTGGTAATTCGAGGTCAATTTCTATCAATTTTAAGCCTACCGGGTCACTTAATAATATCAATGTCAGAGTTGTCCTTGGCCTTCCCATATACTCATGTACTCTTCCTATTTGATTTATGTTTGAAATAAAATTTTACTGCTTTGTTTGCAAAGGAAGGAGTTTATGCCTTGTCTCAGAATGAGGAATCATCAAGGTTATTCATGCCTTGTCTATCTGATACGATATCTACCTGCTTATCTACAGGTTGGAGGTTCAAATTATGGCAAGTTTCACTTAATTGTTCATAGTTTTCCTTTAGTATGACCATTTATGAAAAAAAAAAAAAACAAAATAAGTGGGATGGTTTATTTTTAAAAAATCATTAGCTCTTTTTCCAAGGTCAATGAATTTAATTGCAGTTAGAATTTTAAAAAAAACTTAATATGGAGCCTATTACAAATTTTATACTTGAAGTATGTCAATGAATATCCTGTCTGTTTATTTTTCTGAAAGCAAAAAGGTCACAGAAAGAATGAGCAAGTAAATCACTGAGTTGTAACATCATTAGTCAAACTGCATCAAAGTTGTGACAGGGACATAGCTGGAGATTTGGTTCCTTGAGGGGCTCCTCCCAACATTTAGCGAGATTTGATGAAAAAGGAAAATATCCAATGAATAGAAATGCGCTATCACTCATTTGGTGAAGGCTTCAAAGGCTAAATCATAATTTATGCAATTTATGTATGTATAAATACATCCTTTTTATTGTATAATGTCCGAACTGAGTTGCCATCAATCATAATGAAAACAAAATTTTACTGAGTTAGCCATAGAACTGCAATGACAGAAATTCCTGTTATTTGCAATAGGGTGAGCACATGAAAGAGTACAATGTTGATCAAAACATGAATATTTTCAGCTAAGCATTTGTTACCTGCAGAAAAAGCATGAACAGAACTTTCTTTTATCTTATGAAAATACAGATGAAAGTTTGATTATCAGCAAAAATTGAAGAACAAAAAAAGCTCAAGTCTCACAACAAAAGGGACAAATTATAAAGATTTTTTGAAGGCAATTTAATGATTAATCACAATAATACATGCATATATATTATACACACACAGCACTTACAAAACTGTCTATATAATACAAGGTTTGCCCAGAAAGTATCCAGCCATTTTGAATATCTTGAGAGCTGTTTGTTGCGAATTTGCCAATTAATCAGAGGAAACCTTACTGGAAATGTGCGAACAGACACTCTTCCTTGGAATAACACAGTCAGCAGTGAGACTATTAAATGAGCTAATGTACTGGGTGACTGCTGCATTCACAATGATAGAGCAAGCAGGTCTTCAGCAGTTTTTTTTTTGGCAAAATATTGCAAGACCCAGGTCTGCCAGACCCCCTCTTGGTTTCCTTCAAAACAAGGCAGCTGATGGTAATTTTGAAAGAAGGCTTTACAAACTTATGAAAAGTGGAGGGGATGCTGGAATCAATATGTGAGGTTCCACGTTGAGTACTTCGAAGAAAACTAAGGTAGAATTGCTCTAGGTAGCTTACTTTTGTTAATATTTGCACTTGCTCATTAGATGTAAATACATAAATATATTGACTATAGTATTAGTGCATTATGTGACATTAATGAAATTAGAGAGCAAATTTTAATGCCATGTTACATTTTCTCCAAATTGTTTTTCACATGTTATATTTACAGTGCAAGGAATTTTGAGTTCAATCTATGGTGATAAATAGCCATTTTTTAAAAATCATTGCCAAATAATGAACATGCTTGTGACATTCTCATACCTGTAAAGGAACAGTAACAAGACAAAATTTTCCCATCAAATAGAATCTAAGAGCATGTAATAATATGCAACTATACAAAAATAGAGGTAATGAAATTTATAAATCAATAGTTTGAAGTAAATTATTTTCTTGAAACAAATAACCCACACAGAGATAGAGATCATCTTTTTTCGATACAGTAGGAGTAATTCTGAAAACAACACTGAACAAAATATTCACTAATGCAGATATGTAATTGGAAAATATTTATTACCTGCAACAAAAATATTAAACAGAACAATCCATCAAAATATAGTTTGTCAATTTGGGAATATCTAGGAAGAACTTGTCATGAAATATCCTACCAAGTTTTCATACACTAATTTCAAAATTGCTAAAATAAAGCAATATCATGGATATTTATTGAGCTTAGTTTCATCTGGCACAAAAACAAATAGTGAGTTTATAAGACAATGTTCCTACATTCTTCTGATTGAAGAATGCTTGCCTTGAAAATCAGCATTTAAAAACTTTACAGTTTAGCAAAGCTCAAACAAGAATCACTGGTTCCAGTAGAAAAATATCTACCATGAAACAAGCTCATAATGCTATGAAAAAACTATTAATGAATAGAAAAATAAAAACGAAGTTTACTTGAAAAGTAAGTTTAAAGTACTAATAATCATGGATATTTATATCATCCAAATTGGAACAAAAACTGCATCTGTCATCTTCAGAGACAAGTTTAAAAAGAAGACCAAATTTTTATCATGTTTTAATAAACAATAAAGTGTTTGCGAGTACAAAAAATAAGAAAATAAAGCAAAATTTCAGAAAAATATAGAATAAGAAGTATACACAGGATGATCGAATCATTTATTTTAATAACAATGCTAAATTGTTTGCCCATAAGCTAGCAAGAAGACAGTCTAGCTGTATAATCATATAACTCAGTATACATCCTAGTGTTTCCACAAGTTAGAATTCCTTTTGATAAGAAAGACTAGGGCAGTGCCTGTTCTAAAGATGCGTGTTTGGAAGGAGCTGCTGTAGTGCAGCCTGCTATAATAGTAGTGTAAAATGATTTTCTGTTTGTTGTACAAAACTATGGCTTTGCAGTATCTTGTTTACTTCTCTTCAGTGTTGCCAATTTAAGTATTTTATATTCAATTTGGATCATTTTAAAGAGAAGTCAAGGGAGATAATTTATACAATGAAAGATCTATAATCTGTAATTGTTAATTTGAAAATTTTGATCCCGAAAACTCTGAACTTGACACTGCGATGCCTTGTGTGCTGATTAATATATTAAGCGAATATCAACATATACATGCCGATAGATTTCTTCAATTGAAGTTAAATTTAATTTGAATATACACAATGTGATAATGTGTCCAAAGAATAGCACTTGCATAGAGGCAAGTCATTATATTGTTGTATTGTTATAATGGGAAAAATTTGTGTTTAGATTTTTCAAGTGACCTAGACATAAATGCAAATGTGTATATGGTCTCACTTCAATGCAATGGTTCTTAACCATTTTTGCACCATGACCCATCTCAAAAAGTTTCTCTTACTATAAGCATTAATATGGAATCAATTAAAATTAGTAATAGTATTGTGTAATTGAGAACAAATAGTATTGTATAATTACGAACTAATCAGATGAGCAGCAACAAAACTCAGTTTTGAGCCATGGAACACTTTTCATTCTTTACATCCAAATTCCTTCCAAATATATTTGAATTAACCCTTTGTGGGATGAATGCCCCATGTTAAAATCACTGCTTTAATGGATATGAATGAAGAAAAAAGGGCAGCATTGGATTTTTAAAGTTCATTTTTTAAAATTTGTTTGTCATGCAAATGTAGACAATTTGGGAACTTAGCAACTGATTTTATGGCCAATTATGAAAGTTTCAGCATGGATGCATAATGACATTTTATTCTGGCCACAACACCAAACAGAAGTGAAGCACTGCACAGTGTCAGCAATTTGCTTTCATGCACAAAGTGGAGGGAAACCATTCAGTGAATTACAACACAGACATTGCATTATAGTATGTGCCTCCCACATCAGTGGGCTATGGCATGCAAACCCTTGATTTAAAAGGGTGAGGTTGGTCACGTGCACACCGATCCTCACCTAAAACTTCATAGCGCAGACTGAGGGCTATTCCACAGACCAAGCAGACATCTGAGTGCCTGCAAGGTATGGAGAATTCTCTCAAATCTTTGCAAAGCAATGACAGGAGTACAAGAACAAACCTCTGATTTCTTTAATAGAAAAGTATATGTTAAGCCATTAACTGCAGCAGGTGGCAAAGAGTAATAGTTATCCATCATAAGATCAAGCCCTTGTCCATTGTGAGTTATCCATTGCAATAGAAAATGCCCTGACTCACAGAGAGAACAATTACAACACAATAGAAATTTTATTGAGTAAGCCATAGAACTGCAATGATGGAAATTCCTGTCATTCGCAATTAATGAGTTAACTCTATATCAAACATCAGTTGTCTATTTTCCTCTAAATTTCTATTGAGCAGATAGAATACAATGAAAGCAACCATATAAATCACATGACTTCTTTGTTTCCTGCAAGGAAAGCCTAGATATAACAGTACACATTGCATCTCAAGGACCCTATGGTTGAAAAACAGGAAAATACAACTCGATATCAATTTCTGGATACAGTGAGTTTAGAGATACTTCTGTTTTGAAGCTTATCTTATTAAAGACCGATATTTAAGGAGGGTTAGACTACAAAAGCTAATGAACAACCTTAATTCTGAAAGATTAGTTAATTTAGTGTTGAATTACATTTGAGAATTACACACTTGAATTTTATTTGCACTTTGAACTAAAGTTAAACAGGCAAGTGTTTAACATTTTGAATGTATTGACAGGAAAAAACAAAAGGAAAACTGAATTTAATTTGTATTCTCCAAAAATATTGAATAGAATTGAAAAGAGGGATGGAAACTAAGGATTGCCTGGAGACAGATGTAGAAGAGAAGTAGCACTGTGTGGATCCCGGCTTAAATTCAGAGGTGCAAGAACAAGCTATGTGCAAGACATGATCCCAGAAAAAGAAAGAATCCAACAAATAGAAAAAGTCCAATCAAAGTGCTTTGTGGAAGGAGGAGTGAAGCATAATTTATTGCAGGCAGACTGAACAAAGAGGTGAAGAGAGAAAGGACAAATGATCGTGTATGGAGGTTAAAGTAGATGACTCAGATACAATCAACATATAGAGAAGAGAATAGATTGATCATTATCAATATATTCTCTTTTCTTGTTTAGAGACATAGTGAATTGCTTTTCTTATTTGAAGACAATTGTGATCATTTCTTCTCAGTAGTCTTTGGACATAAGACATAGGCCTTACCCAGCCAGGCTGATCTATGATACAGAGGCAGGGGTGAATAGATGGATACATGCCTTTCCAAAGGGCATTAATGTGAAGTGGATACAAACTACCTCAGCTGGAGTTTGGACTTAGCTCACTGATTCCATTCTCTGTACCGCTAACTGCTTGGCCACTCACACATCCTCAGATACATACACACATACATATAGAAAAGAGCATATATTGACAGTGAAGTGTGTTTAGAGACATAGTTAATAGTAATCATTAACAGTTTATTTAATTTGTCTGGCCTAACAAAACTAAAAAGTCCAGCCTTAGGCCTTGGGTATAGATATCTATTTTTCCCCTCAGCATGTCATGGAGTAAACAGGTTTTTTCCCCAATGATGCTGTCAGAGGCATAGCTGATGGTAGTGGGAGGAAATGAAGCCCCTAAAAGCTTATAATTCACCTACTGCATTTGTAATGACGTCAAACCACAATGTTATACTTGAACTTACATGAATGGCATAAATAATAATTCAGCCTTGGGGTGGTCTTTCACCAATTAATAATACATATCTATTTATTGCAAATTTCTCTTTTTTATAAAATCTCACTAAATGTTGAGGAAGGCCCCTCCAAGAGCCACCCGTCCACCCTGAAATGAGTGACCATTTGGAGATACAAAGTGCCTTATGCAACAAGATTGTTCTGTGGCAGTCTCAGCCTATGCCCTTTTCTCATGCACACGTTGCTCTACAGAGGACACGTGACAATGTGCTCTCCGAGAGAAAGTGGCAGCATTCATCATCATCGGTATCAGAAAAAGACGTCTGATTTCTGATAGTGCTAAGCAAGATTATGATTGGTGATCAAAGCAACAATTAAGCAGTACAGCTAAAGTAAACCTCAACATCCGAGTTGGTGCATTGTCTAGTTGGAACAATCTAACTTTTATGAGCTTTCCAGGACATTAGGTTATACAACAACTGCTTTTCAAAATAGCACAGTATTTTCCAGTTATGTTTCTCCACAAAAGATGAGTGATTGAGTATCCCAGAATAGTGATACTTTCCCATTAATGCAAAGTATTTGGCCTAAAGAAGGAAAAATTAGGTCAAGAATGTTTTAAAATTTGTTAAAGTAGTAGTAGACCAAATTGATCCTTGTATTAGATTTGACTAATCCAGAATCACAAATTGCTCAGTGAAATTGGCTGAACCTGCCTCAAATCTGTGCAAGCAATAACAGCTCTTAATCAACTTCGTGCATTTCTTATCTACAGTCAGATACTGTGGATGCACAACCAAATGATTACCCCTAAGATCAATGAGATATACAGTGTTGGTCAAAAGTGATATCCGGCCAAGGGAAATTGACACTTCAGCCCTTTATTCGAACATATAGAGATTTGTATCTAATTTTTGTAATTGTACTTGGATGAGTAAAATTTATGAAGGAGCTCAGCGTTTTAATAGTTGTGTCATGACGCAATGAAACATGCCATGTTATGCGGCCATCATTTTCGGCCAAGCTATGAAACTGACACTCTTTTTCTAAGCCTATAATTACTATAAGTGAGTGAATCACCATAGGAAATCATTTTGTATGTTTTAGTGAAAAGAGGAATCAGCTGTCTACTGCAACAGAGGAGGATAATTTCAAGGTGCCTGAATCAGGAAAATCACCCTCAGATATCCCTCATAGGCTGGATTTCAATGATCACACACTCTGTAGAATTATTGTAAAGCAATGTGGGACCAGTACTGTGTAAGATGTAAAGTGTCCTACCAGACCAAGGAAAGTTACCGAGTCTTGGAGGGGATGCGTAATCGCAAGGAAAATTGCTTTTTGTACTGCACTGTAAAGTGACAGCGAGTAAAAACTGTTAAGAGGTTTTGTAGGGGTAAAAAAGCAATTTATCATTTCTATCAATCAAACAAAAATGTCTTGCCTTTGCCAAAAAAATTACTGATAGTACTGTGTAAGATTGGAGCCATTTTCTTTGGCCTGAAGAGTCAAAATCCAACATGGTTACATTGGATGATACCAGGTATGTTTGTAGGACACCATCTGACATAACCTTGTTGGATTTTTGCTTGTTAGACATAAAAAAAATCTTCCATATTCACCATTAGAAGGGAGAACTTTAGCAACTGCAGAGCAAAGATTATGTTCAAGTGTTTTGAAATTTGATCTGTAGTTGTTACACTGTACGACAGTGTACACCATGGTTATACACTAGAGCCCCTATTTAGCCTTTGAAAGGTACATGTACCCCAGGTTGGGAACCCCAGCTCTAATCTGGCCAAACATTGTTACTTAAAAGGCATTTTTACATTGCTTTTGTTCAGCTTAGGTAGAATGTCTATTAAGCATTCAGTGTGTAGTTTATGAAGACTATCACAGGCAAAGAGAATGACTACTATTGGCCATTTTGATTCTTGTGTGTTTGTGCTTCTTAGACATTACAATCAACACATCAATACTTACTTCCACGACTTATAATTAACAAAAAAAACCAAAAAAAAACAAAAGGTTCCCCACAGATGAAAATCTGACAAAGTCAAGGAAGGGGAACAATTAAAACCGAGAGTAAAAATGCAAATGAAATCTGTAAGCACTGCTGAATATCGAAGAACAACAGATTAGCAAAAGGTGCGAGATTTATATGAAATTGTTAAACAAATGCAATGCTTAAGATTAAAATTCATCAAGTGAAAAAACAACCTTAGGATATCATCTTCAATGAAAGTTGACTGTATATAAGCAGTGGTGTAGTGCTGTGGGAACGGTGTTCCCTTACTTAGTTTGGGAGAGGGAACAGCATTCCCTCAGTATCCACTTGTAGAGGCTTGCTTTGCTCACTGGATTGCTATGCTTGCCATAGCAGGCAGCCCTGTTTTCCCTCACGCTTTTTAAGCACTACACCACCGTGAACAGAGGAATGTAAAAGCAGATGAACTGAGCCCGATAAAAAGCTGAAGATGAAATTAAATTGAAATAAAAATTGCATAAATGTGGGTGAATAGATTAATATCATGCTTAAGTAACCCCAAAGCTGTTTAAATTGTGGATGAATAATCATAAAGAAAAAAAGATAAACAGATTTTGAAAAAAGTAAAACCCATTGTATTTGGAGGAGTACAAAACCATGTTAACATGCAATCAATAATTTTTTTTTTTTTTTAAGTGTGACTAAAAATGCAGGGGAATTTAAGATGAAAAAGATCTGATTGACAAAAAAACAAGTTAAAAAAAAAAAAAGAATATGGTAGACAAACATCTCACCTGTAGTTGACTCTTTTGGAAAGAAAAACAGAAAAGACAGAAGGAATGAAACATTGTTTGCAAACAAGAGACATTTAATACAGGCAAGATAACTCTAGAAAATATCAAAAAGTTCCAAGTATTCATTTACCAATTCTCCTCACAAGCAGGATATGACAAGGATGGTTTAATGTGGGGTCCCGTACACAAGCAGTTTCAAAAATCGCTCTAGTCCCCGCAATTAATGTTATGAAGGCATCAGGGCAAGCCTGACCATCCCCTTTTAGTGCAATGGGAAGGTGCTGCCCAAGGCTTACAGATCCCCCAAGACTAAGCAAAATAGATTTTTTTTTAGGCCACAGGACGAATCCTGCATAGCAATACCAAGCCTAAAAATTCTTTCTGCTTTGGTAAAGCATTTGCACAAAGATACTGCTGAAGCGAATAGATCAAAAAGTTCCAAGTAATCCGATTTGATATTTGTGCAACAATTAGATACATTGTAGAGTTGTCATTTATTACAAGGTGAAAAAGCAAGATAAAAGATACTATCAAAATGTCTGAACAGAGTCAAAAAATATATCAATACAAATAACTACAAGAAAAACTAAATATTTTTTAAAGTAATATTGGTACGATTTCAAGAACAAGATGTAAGGTTTTTATTAAACATGTCATTCATTGCATTAGAATTTCATAAGTTTGTTAAACACAGATACATTTTTTAAATAATTATTTATAATTAAAAATATTCAGAAAACAAATGTGCTAGGCATGTATTGTAAATTGGTCAAAGTGACTGCATTTGTAATATTTCAATCAGAAAACAATCCAGTTTCTTAGTGTACAAATACCAAGTAGACAGTATTATTTAAAAAAAAAAAAAAAACTAAATTTCTCAATGAATTAATGTAATCAAGTGAATAAAAATATATATCCAAAGTGCAACAGATAAGATAATTGTATAAGAATATTAGGAATATGCTTAGTTTGACAAATACAGGATGAGACAATAAATGGTTTGAGCAATGATGTGTTTTATATTCAATTTTTTGCACATGGGTGAAACTATAAACGCATAGTCTGAAAAATGTTCAGTCAACGGATCAAAAATTTTGTCTTTGTGCAGATGAGATAGATGTCCTTTTTTTTATAATTGAGAATAGACTATTGAGACATGATTGAAAATAATTTCAAAAATAATTAACAGACATGATATTTGAATAAAAGACATTTTCTGTAGATGAAGTACTGAACTAAAACCAATAATTTCCTAGTTTTGTGTACAGAATATTCATGATGATATAAGTAAAAATCTCAAAATCAACTGAGCTATATCGAAATAGACAATTTTATCAGTTTGTAAGTTCCAGTGTAGAGCTCACTGTCTATCATCAAGATCAACATCTGAGGATATACTGTATAAAAGATCATATGGGAAGCTAATCTCCTGAAAGTTATAAAGAAAATCACTTCTAAAAACCTTTTTTTTGTTATAACTTATAATTTGTTGGCCACTTGCTGTGCAGTGTCTACATTCTACTTGGTATCACTGGAACTTCAAAAAAGGCCATCAAATCTGCCATGATGGCCTTGTATCAGGAGTGTTCCGAGGGCCAAAGCTAATCAACCCTGACTGGGTTGCCTGGCTGGGTGTACGATGACCTCAAGAATAACACAGTTGATGTGTCCCAGTGCATTTTAGGATGTATAATTGAATGAGAATAAGTCATCTCAGAAGAAATGTATTGATGATATGAAAGGGACAAATATGTAATGGAAATTGTGACATTTGGAGTGCAGTGAAATTTTAAAACTGTTGTAAGGAAGATGTTTTAGGAGGCTATCTTTGATGCTCATCATATAAACTTTTTGTAATGTGATGAGAACAATTTGAAAAAAAAATTTCAACAGCCTTTTAAGGTCTGTTGTTGAACATAGGCCAGCCTCAAGAGTGAGACATGAAGGGTGATGTTTCTCACCCTGTCACACTTATCCATGATGCGTGGGCAGGAAAGAGGAGAGGAATAAATGCCTTTCCAAAGGGCATTTGTGCAAAGTGACTGCAAACTGTCTAAGCAGAGGTCTGAAATCAGCTCAATGATACTATTCTTTGTGCATTAAACTCTTCATTCACTCAAACCTTCTTTAGAGGATTATTTTTATTCTAGTTCTATATTTTTTGTTAAACTGCTTGGAGAAAATGTGATACAACACAAAGATTATTTTTCAAGCAAAACGTTCTAAGCCCAAATATTAAATCATGAAATGGAAAGATGTGTTAAGTAAAAAAAAATCAAGCAGAATCACAAATATGATTAACCACTAGGCCAAGTTGCACAAAAACCAAAAATCCCATTACAGATAGCTGATTCTCACAATTCAACCCATCACCACACACAATGCAGTTAATAAGTTAATTAATAGAGAGAAAAGATATTGCAGATGTGAATTTATATAGTCACACTCGCTAGTAATTGTACTGAAATGGAAGTATAATAATTATAATGATAATAATAGGAAACACACGAGTCTGATAACTGGCTGCCAATATGAACTCACTAATAAAATAACTGTCACGTTGAAATGATAAGGATATTGTCTAGCCGTATATGGAAGGCTCTTGTCAATTGGAGGCAGACACATTAAAATGAGGATGATCAAATTTGTTAGTAAAAAATGTTCTTAGTGATTTGGAAAAAAAAAAAAAAAAAATACACAGCACCAAGACAACTTACATGGATTGAAGGCAGCAGCACATATTCTATTGATAAAAAAAAACAAATAAGTATCCCTAATTATTAAGAGAAAACTAAAGAATTTTTTGTAAGATAAAAAACAGTTGAGTACAAATGTTGGAGTAGACAATAACAAATGAGATCATGCAAATTTAGTCATTTAGAAAAACCATTAACAAGGAACAGAATCTGGAGAGGGCAACTTTTATTGCTAAATTTATAGAAGAAAATTTTAACTGTTTATTAAAAACGAGTAATGTTCTAAATGACCAGGAATACAAACATGTTAACAGGGCTGCAGGACCCAATTGGAAACATTTTTTGGGGACCCCAGGTTCATAGCCAAAGTCTATAAAATCTTAGAAATATAAAAGTTTATTATAGACATTATATGTCCATGATAGATATGAAAACATTCAAAATGTATGCTGCAAGTTAACGGTCCAAATGGATCAAATTTTGAGATGTAGACATAGTAAAGCCTCGGTTTTATGGACCAAGAGGGATAAACAACTGTTAATTGTGAATATCAGTTAAATCAAATGTTATCAGAGAAAGGACATTTCCATAACCTTTTTTTTTTCAATTACTGGTTTCAAATTCAAATATTTAAAAGGCAAAAATAGCTTTAATACAATAAAGAATTTGAATTCATTGAACTATGATACAGAACAAGTCGGTAATGTTTGCAAAATGAAAGTGTCAAGCTTTAGTAGTTTGCCACTCTGATTTTGTTTATAGTTATTGCCTTGCATAATTCCACATTATTTTCAGGAGAATTTAGATGATTTTAATCAGTTTTGCCTCATTTTTGGATGTAAAACTATAATATATTAAGATCTTTTTGGAAATGAAAGTTACGATAAAAGTAAACATCAAATTAGAAAATTGCTGATAAAGAGTTCCATATTAAAATAAATAATTATTGCTTGCTTTGTAGTTTTGTCATAAATTAAATGTACATTTAGTACATCTAAATTATTCTTTGACAAATGGGTAAGCGTGGAGAAAATGTTTTTGTTAGTTCAATAAAAAAAAAACGATGGCTTTATGAGGGGGTAAATAAGGTATTATGGATTGAAAGTACCCAAAATTACTTGAGAAAAGTTTTTTTCCCCCAATTATTTTCAAACATTGACTTGCCCACTTTTTTGTGAGAAAAAAAAAGAAAATTCTGATTTAGTTATTCTGGTTTTGAATAGACAAAATTAAATGAAATTTTGATTAAATTATAACTATCTTTTAATTCATTTTTATTTATATGCTATAATCAAGTGACACCAGACTTTTTTGTAGCAATTGAGTCGAGTTGTAGCAACACAAGTATTGAACATTTTGATCAGAAATGGTCAAAAATACAAATTGGTGACACTTTGCAAAAACTCATGGTTCAATCAGTGATAATTTGATTAAGCTCAAGTCAAAACAAAGTAAGCAGCGTTTCCAACTTCTTGAAAAATTTTTATCCAAAAACGAAGCAAAAGAAATCCAAAAAAGTCTTTTTCCTAATAATTTCCCCAAATTGAGGCAGAAATATCCAAAAATATTCAGATATTCCAAGAATTTTTTTGGATGATTATGACTTTCATTTCATTGGGAAATCTTCCATTTTTGAAAAAAAACAATTTGTCTGAATACAATTATTCAAAAAAAAAAAAAAAAAAAAAAAAAATTTAATGTAAGCTGGAGCTTTGTGAAATGGTGGAAAAATCGATACATGTTGATATTTTTTCAAAATTTTTTTTCCATTTTAAAACAGTAAAAAAAAAAATTTGTCATACGGGGAAACATTTTGCTACTGAATAAATATGCCTACTGTTAACTAATTAATAGATACAAATAATTTCCCAGTTTTTGAGTCCAGGTTAAAACCATTTTGGATAAACGTTTTCTATGTTGGCATTCATAATTTAATCAGAATATTGGTGCTAAACAATCTTACTATATCTTAACAGCCAATACATCCAAATGCTTCTGAAATCTAAAATACTCACAGGATATATAATAGCCAGCTAGCAATCTGTTTTTCTCTCACAATTTTACTTATAAGTTGTTGAAAAAAGAGAAATAAATGGTAGCACAGCAAGCAAAGGTATTTGGCAGAATTTTGATATTTTGGATGATTGGTAAAAGTTCAGGGTCTGAACTTTATCAGATATCTAAAAATATCAAGATTTTGCAAAAAAATCTAAATATATCAAGATTTTGCAAGAAATAGTAATCTAAAAATATCTGAGCCTCATTAAAAAAAAATAAACTGATATCTAATATCTAAAGATGATTTCTTACATCTAAATGCAACATTAATATCTAAATTCAGACATGAAATATCTAAGTTGGCGATGTGCATGCATAAATACATGCACGGTCAACGTGTCTGCCAAATCCCAAAACCATTATATTGGATGCCGGTCCATTAAGCCAAGGGTTTACAGCAGTTATAAAACTACTTGATTTAGTGATGGTAAAATGATTCATCAAAAATATCAAAATATTAATTTTATTTTTTGTTTAGAAAAAAGACAAAAACATTCAAAATGTAAGTAAACAGTTTTATTGAGAATAAGTTATTACCCTAGCACAGAGCACCCTTTGGCACAAGGCCCGATTGGGAGCAATTGGTTTAATTGGCTCAGAGCCGACCTTGCATGTTAAGTATAGGCACAAGTAGGTAGATTATCAATTGGATTATTTGTATGATAAATAAATTACTTCAGACAGGATTCAGACCTGAATCTACTTCATTGTTGGATCTGCAATAACCTATTTGATATATACTTCATATACTTCCAGATACACATACATACACACATTAACTATTACTATAAAAGAAAACGGACAAGAAATGGAAATGCTATTTTACTTGATGCAAATATTTGGCAATAGTCTTTCATATGAGATCAGAAGTTATAAAGCTTATAAAAGTAACTGCAACAAAAAAATATTGACCAAATGAAAAGTTATGTACATACAGGATGCTACTCAAAAGTTCTGGGAATTCGAACAACATACATGAACCAAATGTAGTACAGACCTGCTAATACCCTTTGTGAGCCAGTGCGTTAACAACAAGCAAACTGAGAAATCAGATTCTTGTATGACAAATGTTTTTGTAAGGCTGTATTTTAGTGGTTTTCCTCAATTGAAATAGATATTATGGATCAGAGAGTCTGCATAAAATTAAGGGGGAAAAAAAATACTGCAGCAGAAACCTACTGAATGCTCATGTGAGGAAAGATTTGGTGATAATACCAAAAGCCAGAGCAAATCTTTTTGTGGTGCAAATGCTTCAAGGATGAACCAATCTGCTGACAATGATTAAGGTTCTATGTCAACTGGTGTATCACCAGAAGTCACCATCGAGTGCTTCAGGATATCTGAATGGATCATAGGCAAACTATCCATGATGTCTGCGGGATAATAGTATAATCATATTTTGGCAAACATTTTGAAAGAGGAAACACATTGCTGTGCTGAGACTGATATGCCATTTCATCTAAATAATAGGTTGATGTTTGTAATATTGTGGAAAAGCCCTCCTGTTAACATGAAAAAAAAAAAAAAAATCCACTAATTGGAATTTAGCACTACTAAAATGAATTTTAAATATTCTTCATATTTTCTTAATTTGTTCAACCAGGAGAGCATCAGTTACCCACACCCAATACTGTTGAAAATTATTGATTTAGTAAAGTTTTAAATATTCATCGTCATGTGTGAAAATAAAATGAAAATATAATTAAAAAATAGTTGTTCAGATACAGGCAGATATCAATGATGAAATTACCTCTGCTAAATATTGGCATAAATATTTTAATACCTATCAATACCCATTTTTTTATTAAAGGTGATCAGATTAGAGGTAAATAAATAGATACAGGTATTGAATAGTGTGGTTATCTCATTCCAAAATCTACCATACTATTCAAAATTACACAGCTCAAATCTTATTGTAATTTAATTTGTTTTTTCAGTTTATACTTGGTTACATGAATGTTCACAGCAATATATCAACTGCACTATATCAAAACTGCAGAATTCAGGGTATTCCTGAAGTTGTTGTTTCAACTGCAATGAAAGTCGACAGATCTCAGAAAGGAGAAAATTTCATAAGACTAATTTTCAAGTTGGTTGACAGCATTTGTAAAGAGTGACCCAAAGAGAACGTGGTTAGGGAGAGATATCACTTTAAAATTTCTTTATATTATATCTTTCTATCATTTTCGATGATAATTTTTGTTCTTTTTTCATATGATCATTATTTGTGTTTTGGATGTTTAACACAAATGTAGACAAATGCTGTCAAAAGAATGTATACACCGCAGTTTTTGATCCAGCCTTCAAGATCCAATAGGGTGGTGGACCGTACCCTGCTATGCTGACCCATGACTTGCTGGAATGGGGAGGATGAATACATGCCTTTCCCAAGGGCATTAGTGTTACATGAGTGCAAATAG
Organism: Thysanoteuthis rhombus; assembly: GCA_963457665.1. Lineage (NCBI taxonomy): Eukaryota > Metazoa > Mollusca > Cephalopoda > Oegopsida > Thysanoteuthidae > Thysanoteuthis > Thysanoteuthis major. Next base: position 50,832,080 of record OY735198.1, read on the forward strand.
TTTCAAACTGATCCCATCCTCCATACCATTCACCACTTGGCCACTCACACCTCCTAGTTAGGTAGTTGAATGTTGTTCATACAATGGAGGATTGAAAACCAAGCAACATGCCAGAATGTGGCAACTGAATTAAGCAGTCTTCTGGCCATCACCAAAAAGGAGGCGCAGGACGAAATGAAATAGAGATATAAGTAAGCAGACATTTCAATAAAAACTTTCCTAGAGAAGCTATGGGAATGAGCAGATTGGGATAATAGTTTCTTGTTGGGAATCCTAATGAGCTCTTTGTTTCCATAAAACCAAATGACATGTTCACACAATGAATAAAAAGATCTAACTAGACTGTTGTTTACAATCCATTTCCAAACAAGTATAATTAGCATGTTTGAAGTTATACAGTTGCTGTACTCAGTTACAATTCAACTTGCATATGAATGCGAACAAATGGCTCTTTGATAGATATATCACAAGAAAGCAAATTGATATCAACTCTCAAATCCATTCTAGAAACTCGAAGGGAGTAACTTCTGATTAAAGGTTTGTGCCCTACACTTTTCAGTAATTGAAAAAAATTTGTTCTCCAATTCAATCCACAAAAAAGTTCCATTTTTTAAAAATCCTATCCATCAAAGAGTTCCATGTTTACAAGTGGTCTATGAATCTAAAAGCAAGTTCTCTAAGAACTCAGGAAGGGAAATTGATATCTTTAGGGGTGTTATTTTAATGAGAAAAATTACTGCTCTAAATTAGGCTTATGATTTATGAAATCCCAGCTCAATGTCTATTGCAGTCTTAAATTGAGTTCTCTCTATGTTATGAGGCTGTGCATAAAAGAAAAATTACATCATGCAGTGAAGTTTTGATGCCATGCATGATATAGGACCACAAAAAAATAGAGGGAACAGGAGTCTCAGCCCTTCAGAAGTGGAATTACTTGAAATCAACAATCCAAAGTCTAGATTTTAATCATAATAGTGTTTTATTGAATTGTATGATTAAGTTGTTTATTTAGTTCGATTTATGAGCCAGGGCCTTCATCTTGCAATAGATAACTTGCAATGGACATGGGCTTTTATTTGGCAATAGATAACTATTAATCTTCACAACCTGCCACAGATAATGGGTTAAAGGTGAAGAGGTGCAAAAACATTGATCCAGACTTTATCAAATAACACATTAGTAGGTTTTATTTCATTCTAAAATTGATTTGATAACTCAACATTGTAACAGTTATTATAAACAGTAGCTGTCAGAATGCACAAGCCAGTATATCATCATCACCAGTCTTTTAATGTCCGTCGTTGGACATAGACCTTCCCTAGGATTCGCCACAATTCTCCATCATGGGCATCGCGGAGCCAGTTCATCTCTCCATCTTGTATTCTGTCGGCCTCAGTTTTTTGTGTGATCTCTGGGGATCCATGGCATGAGTCATGATGTCCATCAGTTGTCTTTCATTCTGGGAACAAGGCCTGCCCATTGCCAATCAAATTTCTCAATATTTTTTATGATGTCACGGACACCTGTTTTCTTCCTGATACACTGTGCTGTATTGTGATCTCTCCATGTAAGGTTGAACATGATTCTTTCATGAGCACGTTGCATGCTTCTCAGTTTGCAGGTCAGTCTCTTGGTTAGGGTCCATGTTTCAGCTCCATAAGTGATTATCGGGAGAATGCATTGGTTGTATACTCTTCTTTTCAGAATTATGGGGATCATCTGGTTTTTAGAAGTAGGGCTTGCTCTGCCAAAGGCTTGCCATCCAAGAGTGATTCTTCGCTTGATTTTCTCCTCTTTTGAGGGTCTCATGGAGATTCGTTGTCCTAGGTAGATGCAGTGGTCTATTTTGCTGAGTTTTGCATCTTCTATCTTGACAGTTATGTTCTTATTCTCAATATGATTGTTGCACATGATTTTCATTTTACTGAAGTTCATGTGTAGGCACACCTTTTTGCTTTATAAGACTGGTCATTTAATTTGAAAGAAAACAAAAAATACTAGGCGTATATTACACTGCATGACAATAGGTGTGTATGTATGTGTGTGTGTATATATATATATATATATATATATATATATATATATATATACACAAACACACACACACACATATACATATATATACATAATGAGAGAGAGAGAGCAGAGTATTCTCCCAAATATCCTTGTGAGCCATTGTCTTATAATCTGGCATATATGGTATATGCTTACCAATATAGCATGTTGATGATAATGCTTCCTACCTGATCAGCTAAATTGAAAGCAATATCAAAAGTATAAATTTTGGAGGCTTAACAAATAAGTAGTCAAGGACAGTTGGAAAGAGTTGTTTTATTTCACTGCTTTGCATTAAACAAAAGTATCAAATGACTGGTGGGCAGTGTTCCCTCTCATTTTTTATAGTCATGAGTTGCAAAAATCATCTGCTGTACAAATTTCATTTCCTATGAACGCTAACTGCAAAATGTGTATGTGCATGCACAAGTGCACAGCTTAGAAGGAACTATGCTGGTGAGTGGTCATTAACTTTTAAAAAAGTTGAAGCAGTTGAATAGTTTAGAATATGACTTTTTGCAACAATTCTATATCATTGGCTCGTTAGCACAGACTGAGATATATCTATTTCGTATGTATTTAGTTTTGTATGTATGTACAAACTGTCATGTCAGCACAGTTCACTTTTATTAGAATTATTTGGCTAATTTTACACCTTTAGTCTCAGATTTGTGTATATGTGTGTGCATATATAGATATATATACATATACACAACCACACCCATATATATATATATATATATATATATTAGTAAACCCTTGTTATAACAAACTAGCTGGGGGAAAGGGTAGTTGTTCCGCTGGAAGTTCACAATACCCGATTGTTGCCCTTTGTTCTGTAAATATGTAAGTTCAGCAGTTTTGGGCATTAGATGAACGTCGATTGGTAAATCCAAAAGCAGTTTGGCTACTCCTTGTTCAATTTTTGATCTTAACTCTCAATGCAAAAGACTAATGTTAAGTACAGTTCTATAGAAGCCATGGCAGAAATACACACAAAAAATATGTAATAAGCACAGAACAAAAAACATGCTGATGTGAATGATCCCAACTAAATGGAGATTACATTATTTACTATAGGTGTTAAAAATATTGAAATCATCAACAGTATAATCTTAAAATGGTAATTGCATATATTCTTCTGATTAGGTAAAGAATCATGGGAACTATCTCAAATCTCTAATCTCTAATCATAGAAATGCAAATTAATGTTGTCTCACACTGTTTTAAATTATTGGAAATGTCCATGATATTGCCCGATCTATCCTGCAATTTTTTTTATAGCAGGAGGCAGGGGAAGAGATGGATTCATGCCTTCCCAACTCAGAGTTTGAATGTAGTATTAGAAACTTACTTTTCTACAATGAAACCGAGCAGCTGCATTTGCTTTATTATCACCAATAGATTATACTATTGCAATTTGCTTTCCTTTGGCTTGAATAAATTGCAAATAAACTACAAAATTTTAAAATGTATTTGCTCAGATTTGAAACGTAGGAAACAAAAGTTCTTTGGGGAAGGCATATCAATCTTAGGGTAGAAGAAAGGACAATGTAAAGTTTTAATTACAATGTTCAAATGTTGCATGATATGTAATCCTGTAAGCAGTGCTCTTATTAACATCCAAAATTTACAGATTGACTTGAGAATTTGTTTTCATTTATATGACTCATGGGCGCAAAATAGGTTTCTTTAGTTGCCAAATTGGTCCAGCTGGCTAGTTATATATGTATGTATCATGTGTACAAGCCATACCAACGAAGGTAGAGGGCTGATATCTTCAACCGTGACTCCTTATGCCTAGAAAAAAAAAAAAAAAAAAAAAATGTTTTGCTTTTTGAAAATTCGCCTTTTAAATAGGTTTTTAGTTTGTGTGTGTCGTGGGGTTGTGTGTTCAATTGGCAATGTACATTTAGGCCAAATTGATCCCTTGCTTAGTGTCCAGCAGTATTCTCATTTGTTTTTTGAGAATTCAGACCTTTTTATTGATCACTGCCCAACATAGGGTAAGAGAAGTAACTTATCCATGGATCACCCCTTTTAAAATTTTTTTTCAATTGATCATCCCCAATACAGCATGCTGCCAAAAGACATTGTGCATGTGACGGTTTCTTGGACTGACTAATGAGACATGTTGATATTATCGTTATTGTCATCCAAGGAGACTATACTATCGCCACGCACACCCAGGTGCCAGAATTTCTTCAAACCAACATTTCCCGTCTGTCTTGATACACATGAGATCAGTGATTGGTTCAAAAATTTATTGAACTTCATTTGGTCAATAAGAGAGTTGTTAGGGTTCATGTGCTTGCTGCATTTATCGAACTTTGTTCAATAATACAAAGTAAGTTCAAATGGATCCACGAGTTTGTAAAAGCCAAAATCTGTTATATTAGGGGTTTACTCTGTGTGTGTGTGTGTGTGTGCGTGTATATATATAAGTTTCAAACTTTATTTGAGAGTGCTCAATCTTTTTACACAGAGCTAACGTAAATAATTTCAGAGTTTAGTATTCCATTTACAGCTAGAATTCTTTCTGATCCAGTAGAGTCTTCAGAATGGGTGGCTATTTGACCATCACTGCTCTTCTTATAGTTAGTTTCACTTTCTTTTAAATTAAAAAATCACCATTTAATTAATCAATTTGTTATCTTTCTTACATTGAGGAAGAACAGAACAAATGAATGTAGTTTAGTTTCACTTTCAATGACTGTTCTCTTTTCATATCTATTGTTTCAAAATCTAAGCTCTTTCATAAATCAAAATTGAAACTGTCCAAAGATCTCATAATTTTGGAAAACTAAAATCTTTGTCCTCAATGCCAGGATATTCATCTATGCACAAAGATTTGTATAAATACATATATATGCATAGACAGACTAACATCAAAATATTCATATAATCTTATATGATGAACCAAGAATCAATTGAGCATCACTGTCCCAGTGGATAATGAAGTTTTCATGCTACTAAATGAAAATATTTTTGATTGGAGGGATGGGGGAATATTCAATTGAAAAAGAAAAAAAAAAAAGAGCCTCAAAATGAAAAAGTTTTTTTTTCAATCTGGAGAGTTACACTACTTTTGAGCAACCAGATATTGAATCTGACCAACCCAACTACAAGTCAATAATGAACTACACACACAGCCAACTTTTTTTTAAGTAAGCACATAGAGAAATATTTTACAATGCAATGGATCAAGTTGTTAATAGAAATTATTTGATAGACGCTAAAAATGGTCACATGCATCTACATAGCACATCCAAAGTACAAACATAACTTAACACATAATCAACTATTTACACATTAATATAGAATTTATTTACGCACCTGTAAAATCAAGCAATATCTACACACTTACATATGCACAAAGACATCTATTTGTCTCCACTCCTTGCAAACAGATCGTTTGAATACAAGTGTTTCCTAGAAATGTAGGAGTGTTTTCCAGGACCATTGGTGTCAACATTTTTTTGAATTTTGTGGTGGAAATAGTTACTGAAGTTTAGAAAAGTAGTGCAACCATGTAGCTAGATTTTTTAATTTTTTTTACCAACCTTTTAAGGACCATAGTTGGGCATAGGTCTTCACAAGAGTAAGACATGAGATGTAATGTGTCTTGACCTGTCAATGTTATAAACCTATTCGAAGCTAATTTTGGCATATAAATGAAATCAAAATAGTAGTTTCTTTATTGAACTTTGAAACAAATGGTCGGAACAGATATTTTCAAGCATAAAGTGATGACTAGCTTTGTATGATTAGAAACTTGCTGATGGCAACAGTTACGAAAATATTTTTTGCTTATAAGAGAATTCCTTACCCCAAATTCTCAATTTATTGTCAAGAGTCTAGTATTTGTTCAATATGTGAAAATTAACCATAATTTTCCCAAATAGACGAATACTGATGAAATGAATATATAGATAGCTACTGTGTGTGAGGAGTTGTTGGTTCATAGTATAGACCAGTGGTTCTCAAAAACCTTATTGTTTCAGAAGTCAATGAACAAAACTTTTCTATCAGTATAGTAATATATGTACTCAGCATCCTAGCAAAAAAAGAGATCAAACAAAATCTAGTGAAAAAAATATTAGATTTGAGACTCTGTGGTGGAAGTGGGACAGACATACTATACACATTCAAGGCTCAAAATACAGGTCAGCGTACTTGGAAAAATTTACATTGCACATTTGGAAGATAGTGGCGGCACACCTTTATGCTATGGCAAACATTTTGAGAACCACTTGTCTAGCCACTTATGATATGGGGAAGAAGATCAAATGTATAAAAGGGATGGTTCAATTATGATTTAATTTCTGAAACATTTGTAATTTAACTCAGTGGTATTCCTAAGATTGATATCACATGGAGCAGTAACTCAGGGTGTCTAACCCCACCCTCAAGAATGTGCCCTCTTCCCAGGATATCTACAATTTTGATGATCTTTTTGCCCTAAAGGTATATGTATCTTAAAAGATACACAAAATTCCCTTTTTGCATAAAATTTGAGGGGAATTTTTTTCACAAAAGCTCCAACCTAATTGAATTTCTCCCTAGAAGGTTTAAATGTTTTAAGGCAAAAAAAATTATACTTTAAGTAATAGTCTAAGCCCCCCCCCATATGTTGCAACCCCATCAAAAAACAGATATATTCACCCATAAATTTCAAAACTATTACTCCTAGAGCTGTAATTGTTTTTGCTTTCCATTGCACTATGTAAACAGTCTCACTAACACTAAATGTTGGAAAATCAAGATTTTTTGTTAGTACAGTGTGTTAAAAGTTATGATCTTACATAGACAAGTTTTCTCCGTACCTCAAAAGATACAAAGACAGCGCCTTTTTGGTAACTGCTTATTGAATCACAATTAAATATGGTTTCAGTTTAAAGCAGTAAGGATAAGATATTTATCTCTTTTAAAATAGTAAACTTGCAAACTTAAATCAATCCATGTTCACGAATTTTAGGAGCAATAACGTGAGAAATTATACAATAGCTCAAATGCTTTAATCTTTGTACAAAAAGAGATTATCGTGGTTCTTTAACTCAAAAGAATAACAAATAATTGAGTAAATTATGCTATCCTTCATGAGTCATGCCATCCTTCGTGAGCTATACGGAATAAACAATGCTATCTTTCGTTAGCTGTATGGAATAAACAATGCCATCCTTCGTGAGCTATATGGAATAAACAATGCCATCCTTCGTGAGCTATATGGAATAAACAATGCTATCTTTCATCAGCAATACAGAAATAGATACAATCTTTTTTCCCCCAATTTTTGGTTTTCTATATTGTCTATCAAACTCAACATTATGTGTAAATTAAATTTCATAAAACATGATGCTATTCAGTATCTGCAAAACAAATTTCAAGACTGATATATACAGAAGTCCTTACAATTTTGATGAAAATGTATGAAACTGGATTATACTTTTCCCACCTATCTGCCTGATATAAGGGACTTTACTCATCATATACATATATTCCTTTTTTTTTTTCACATGAAATCTTTTTGATTTCATACCTAGTAAAATGAAATATTTTGATAAAGTTGAATACAGGCAAAATATGCTTGTAAATCACAAAAAATACAAAACATTATTCATTGGAATTAAAATGATTAAAGAAGCAAAGAGCTAGATACAAACTTATGGGCTAAATGCCTCAAAATAGCTAGATCTGCCCCCCCCCCATCCCAAAATTCAAAGGACAACTGTAATACATTCAAATAATTCTTTTTACAGTCAACATTCAATTTACAGTTTTTAAGAATTGATTTTTGACTCCAATAATCCTTCATTTTTTAAAAGATTTCTTGCTATAAGCAAATCTAGCATAAGTACTATCCTGTTTATAATAAGCATACTGAGATAACAGATGCAAGTTTCTGTTGAAATAAAACGTTGCTGAAATTCAAGAGAGTAGATTAATGTTCTGATCTTAAAGATGTGATAATTCTGCAGTTTTCAATTGACAAACTGTTTTTTTTTTTTGTTTTTTTTTCATTATATAGTGATTTACACAAAGTGATGACCTAATCTAGGTTTTTACAGTCACAAAACTAGGTTTCAGCCATTGTATCCTCTAGCCTTCTTCAGGTGTATATCATAGATGATAACCTTCGGGGAATTTTAAACTGAACCCTTCTTCAACCAAGGGGGGTGAAGTATAGAATATTCTTATTCCACTGCCCTTGCCAGATCTCATCAATTCTTCCTGTTCAATTTTTCCTTGTAATGTTGCTTGCCTGCCTCTTCCACTGAACCCAAGCATGACTTTTTTTGCATTACTTGACCCAGGGATTGAACTGGTGACTGCCAGGCAGGTTATTAGATATACTTGATCAACTCTCACCAACTGACTAAACCAAGGTGTGCCCCCCCCCCGCCTTTGTTGTTTCTTGTTTCTCATTCCTCTTCTAGCAGTGCTATAATACTACTGCTGGGTATCAAGTCAAGTAAACTAAATATTACAAATGATAGTCTCTTGTTTTGCCTCTACAGCAGATAACGTCACATTGTGAGTCAGTCTTAAGAACAAAAACAAATGATTTGGTTTTATGAAATTCATTACAATAAGATAAAATGCAAAGTTGTTACATATTTTACCTCACGGACAATCGTTTTAAAAATTTGCATTTCATTTTATTTTAGTTCTTTATAAAACCAAATTGTATTCAGATGTTTCCTGAATTTCATAAACTTTGCAGGGTTTACATTCAATGCTCCAACAAAGTAGCAAATAAGAGCAGGAATTAAAGGTCGAGCTAGCTATTGAGGTCAACTGCCTCTTTAGGGAGTATTCCAACTGTTAGGCTGACTTGTTGAACCACAGGACAAGAACATCCTGTTATTGGTAGATGCCTGAACAGGGATAGTGCGTCTATCTGTGACTTTGAGAGCTGATTGTAGACACTTCAACAGGAGCAGATGTGTGTTGACTATGGAGGTCAGCTACTCCATCTGAGGATTGACCTAACAGTATAGCAGTCTAAGCTTATTGGAGCCCAGGTCCAAATCACATCATTGAGGGAAAAAATAATCCCTTGCATCTACTAATTAAATTTCAACAAAGTATAAGTCTAGACATCCTCTCTCCCAATCAACTTTTATAAAGCCAATAATTTCTCTGCTCCTTTTAGCCAACCTCACTTGGGTCCCAGTTTGAAGGTAGAAGAACGATAAATAACATTGGTAGATACTACAAGAGAATAATAAAAGCCCAACAACTTGAGAGTATTTCATGAGAAGTGGTACTGTTCTTCTGTGGAGAAACATGTTAGGTTATATATTATCAATGAAAAACCAAGTCAAATGTTAATCAAGTAAGTTTTGGAAAGGATATACAGAAAAATACAGTTCTAAGTTTAAACAATGAGCCATTACAGAAATTGTTACGAAAAATTAGTAATAATACTAATAATAATAAAAGAAAGTATGTAAGAATGAAAGGCACTGTTTCCTTTGTGAAGGAACAATTTAAAATTACAAATGATCTGCAGTTTCAAAAATCTATCAATATTATACTAAAAATTTGATTCTGTTTATTTTATTTGACCTATATAGCTGAAACAGTGCATTGTAGTCAGAAGTGTAGACTTAAGGTATCCCTAGGAACAAATTGAAGAAAAAAAAAGAAAAAAAAGAAAAAAAAGTTTTGAACTATCATTGATTCCATAGTACCCATTTAGGCCTTCTGCAGGAATTAGCTGAAACCCTGCTCATGGGGCAGGTTTTCAAATAGTTTCTGGAATGTAATCTGTTAAGAGATATTATAGAGAGCTGTACATCTGCATGAATGTATTCTAATCAAGTACATGAAAATATCTCTAAAATGTCAACAAAAGGAAAAGAAAAATCTCTAAAATGATGCATTATTATTATTTGCGGTTTTTATCAATGGATTTTACAAATATAATGGACAGAGCATGTAACAAATGGAGAAATTTTATGGAGTTTAAAAGCAAGGAGACTTGTTAACAATGAGAAAGAGACAGCGGAAATTTTTGGAACACATAATGAGGAAGAAAGGCTTGGAGATTTCAACACTCACAGGCCACATGAAAGCAAAAGAAGCAAAGGTAGGCATCAAGTAAGCAAGTAACCAACTTGAACGGTTCGAGCAGATGGTTAGCAGGAAGTATACCAAAAGGCATGAGTGTGAGTTGTTGAGAGTTACATGGGAAAGGAAGATGTGGAGAGCCATGATCAACCACATCTTGAAAGGACATGAAACATAATGAAGAGGAGAAAGCGATTGTGGATAAACAATTTCTGACAGTTTTCCCAGTATTCAAGCCAATCAGGACAATATAACTTTGAGATGGCACATAGTGATATATTTCATACATTAGTATATAAGATATAATACAAGGTCAGTTGGTTGTGTGCAAAGTTAAACATGTTGTGCTTGAGTGCATCTTATCCAAAGCAATTCACATGAACCAAGATTTATAAGTAAAATGCCATTCTATGTAGTTTAAGCTAAAAAATTTACTGTATTCAGTTTGTCTATTGCCCACATAGGCATTTAAAGTGAAAACCACATTTTTGAAAATCAAATTAACAGTAACATTGTGTCTATAATGATATATAACAATGGAAAAGTTTTTAAATTGTAACAAAGACAAACTTTCTCTGCGAAGAGAAGAAAAAAAAAAGAAAAAGAAATCTCTTACCTTATTGATGTCAAAACATCAGTTAGGCCAATCAATTGTTTTGCCCTCGACAGGTATATAATCAAAGAAAAAGTGGCAAACCTATCTTCTCAAGCAAAAATCTGGGTTTTCTTGGATTGTACACCTGATGATGGCCAAAGAAGTGATCAGCTGCTATGTTTTGTTGACAACATAAAAA